>JAYRBW010061125.1:0-10487 GCA_036023295.1 Invenusta paracnida | reverse complement strand
TAGCTTCTTCCGGTTTTCCATGTGTGGTAGATGGTTTTCGTTTGGGACATCTGTCCTTTCGTGTCCCTCTGATGATCCTTTTCGTGGTAATCAGCTATTTAAGTATTCCTATTCATGGACATTCTTCTTCCCAAGGATGGCTTAATCCGTTGCCATATGGATGTCGTCCATTTCCGCAATAAATCAAGATTAACATTTTCAGGCGGATTCTTATAAGGTGATAGACTGGTCTCCATTTTTGTTCTTCATCTTAATTTTTACCCGCCCCCTCTTCCAATGGTTTGGGCTTCTCTAACTGAGCCATCTGTCTTATAGATATTACTACATCTCAGTCACCCGATTTTCAAGCTTTCCAGTATTTTCTGCGTGAGCTCTTGAAGTCTGTCAGAGGGTTCATTTCTGAGCGCATGGCTCCATAAGTTCGACTGCGATCTCCGCCCCTTTCACCTGTTCTCACGGGGTTATGGACGAAAATTGTAATATTTTCTGTATAGATGGTCCTTCTAGCCAGCGGCTTCCTTGGAAATCCTTTTTGATTTCGCACTCCACTGTCTTTCTTCCTTATCTCTTGTGCTCTTTGGTGATATAACTATGTTTGCTAGTTCAAGATTAAGCGAGAAGTCATTCCTTGCGAATGTCTGGTAGGCAATCGTCGCCAGTTCGTCCCTCCTTGCTTTGACTGGGATTAGATTTGCTTCCTGAAGGTGACAGTTTATTGATGTACAACCGGTGATCACTTTGGCTGCCTCGTTCCACCTTTTCTAAATTAGTATTACAGACACCTGATTTTCAGCAAGCTGCCGCAAAGTCCGCTATTGTTTATGTATCCTATGTAAAGAGTACGGAGGTCTTCATTTTTATATCCCAAATCCTTGATAGAAACTGTCCTGATATTTTCATTTTGTCTTTCATTTACTTCATGATGTATTTCGTATGCTGTTCGAAGTTCATGTTTCAATCAAAATTGTTTCCTAGGAACCTGGTTGTTGCATTCCTGTTTATTCTTTTTCCATTGATTCTTAGATCATCTTGCCAGTTTGCTTCCTTATTCCATAAGAAAAGAGTAAATATTCACATTTTCTTTCATTGATGCTCATAGCCCACTTGCACGCCCATTCTTTAATCGATTTGAACGCTTTCTCCATTTTATTTCAGCATTCTTCCGGGGTTGTTGAACCTACATATAACACTAGGTCATCCGCAAAGAGACTCCTTTTTACGTCTGGTTTCAAATCATTGCAGATATCAATAATAAATATCATTAATAAAGATCGTACAGAGCTTAGGAAACAGAACTCCTCCCTATAGTACTTCTTCGGCGTCGTCACTGAATGTGCTGCGAAATTATAAAAACAGATTTAGTGAATGTGTAGTTGAGCGTGCTCCTGAATGTGTCGCTAAGTTACTAAGCTTGATTTAGGGAATATATAGTTGAATGTGTCGCTGAATATGTCGCTAAATGTGTCTCTAAATTACTTAACTTGATTTAGTCAATGTGTAGTTGAATGTGTCTCTGAATGTATCGATAAATTACTAAGCTTTATTGGGTGAATATATAATTCAATTTTTCATTAAATGTGCCGCTAAATTACTAAACTTAATATAATGAATGTGTCACTGAATGTGGCACTGCGTGTGTTGATAAATGACTAAACTTGATTTAGGGAATGTGTAGTGGAATGTGTCGCTAAATATATCGTTAAATTACTAAATCAGATTTAATGAATGTGTAGTTGAATGTGATGCTGAATGTATCGCTAAGTTACAAGGATTGATTTAGTGAACGTGTTTTGAATATTTCGCTGAATGTGTCACTAAATCACTATGTCATATTTAGTGAATGTGTTACTCAATATGTAGTTGAGGGTTTCGCTAAATATATCGCTAACTTTCTAAGCTTCATTTAGTGAATGTATAATTGAATACCTATGCCACAGCGTGTCTCATTACTGAACTTGGCTTAGTGAATGTGTAGTTGTATGTGTTGCTGAATGTGTCGTTCAGTAACTATATGCTTGATTTAGTGTATGTGTATTCTTGAATGTGTGGCTAAATGTAATTAATGTGAAAGTATTTAAACATTCCTTTTGATAAAGATGAATGCACTAATTATACAGAGTTATTCATAAGCATAGAGTAATGTATACACAGTGTCGACTCCAAGATGGTTGCTATGCAAACGTAAATAATAGGATTCTTTCTTTAAAGTCCCTTGTAAATAAACGAAATATAATCAAATGAGTATTATTATAAAAGGGAGATTGTCTGTATCCGTATTGACAATGAGGCTAACAGGGGAGAAGAGGGGAGTTGCACAATCCCCCAGAAATTGCGCGCGAGACCGCGTTCCTCTTCACGGATACGAAAGGAGGACAAACACAGACGAGAAGAAGCGGAACACAACCAACGGTGTTTTTGGGTTCCAGGGGTAGACATCCGGCTACCTACCTCTGGAGAATACTCAAATTAGCCAGCGACCTCGAGACCAATCGAGGACACAGGGAACCACAAACGTGTAGTCAATGTAGGACCAAGATCAGAAGAGGAACAAACCCAACACAATGTATGGAATGCACCAACGTACTACGTGCCAAATGCAGTGCAGGATCAACAGGTACAGAAGAGAAAGAAACCAAATTTGAAAATGTATAAATTGCACAAATCCAAATCCAACAATCAACCAAAATCAAAACACACAAGAAACCAAAGACAACCCACAAGTGAACACCAAAGAAACTGCAACATGCCAAGAATGCAAGACTTAAAGATGGATGTACTGTAGCACAGGAATGAAATGCAGCAAATGCGAGAAAAAAATACACCAGAAATGCACATATGTACATCTCTAGCAGGGCTCAGATAATCAAAACAAGACACTTGAATAGCTGGAGGCGCAAACATTATACGGATGAGGACAATTGTAAAATGAACAAGGAAACCAAAAGAAACAACATGATGAGCATGTGCAACACATAATGCGACCCAGAAAACCTTCGATTTCTACAATGGAACTGCGACCACCTACCGTCCAAAATACCCGAATTGGAGATACTACTTGAAAAGAAAACATAGACATAGGAATTATACAAGAAACAAAACTCTGGGTAGAAGACAAACAACCTACGATCAGAGTATACGACATAGTTAGAACAGACAGATCTAGAAAAGATGCCAAGAAAGGATCATGAACAGGAGGGCTATGCACACCAAGAAATATAGAGCAAGTGGCTCTATATTCTTTGATGCACGCTGATCATAAAAGGAATAACCTATCAACTCATACCAACAAAGATATCATCAAAGAGAACGAAACAAGCTGTGAAATACAAATCATCAAAATAATAGGAGATAACAATACAGAGACGAATATTATCAACCTAACAAAAAGATGTACCAACACAGACAAAAAAGAAGACCTCATCAAAAAGCTACCACATGGAAAAGAGTGGTTGATCTTAGGTGACTTTAACGCACACCACGAACTTTGGGACAACCACATAGATAAAGACAAGAGGGGAGAATTCATCACAGAATGGATAGAGAACCACAACCTTATGGTGATGAACAATGGAGATCACATGAGGTGTCAAAGAGGCACAGGCTTAAAATCTACACCAAATATTTCAATATGCCAGGAATCCACGGCGAACGAGACAACATGGAGAAAATTCAACAAAAGGACTCATATCACTTCTCCATCATAATAGAAGGATGCAAAAACAACAAGAAAGGTAAAAAAATAAATAGAGAAGCCTGGACATGGAAGAAAGCGAACTGGGACAAATACAAAGAGGAAAATATATGTGAACTTGAAAAAGCCAAACCAGATAAAGAATACGATTCAAAATCCATAGAAGAACAGCTCCGTAAAATCATCATACAATCAACTAAGAACAACATCGGTCTTAAAGTCATCAGAACACACAACACTAGTATACTAGACGAGGACATCACGAAAGAACTAAACATTAGAGATGAGCTCCATAAAAACTGGAAAGAAAAGGCAGAAATTATGCAAGAACAAGATAACAAAGTGAGGAAGATGATTATAGAAAAGAAAGAGAGCACATGGATATAAGCAGTTAGCAAAAATAACTCAGATATAAACTGTAGACCCTTCTAAAAAGACTCAAAGACAAAAGTGGTAATAAAAACACAGGTAGCATCCTCATACACAAAGGATTAGGACATATAACTGACAAATCTAAAGCGAATGCATTTACTAGCGAATACGCAAGTGTGAGCAAATTGAAGATTACTAAAGATAAAAGAAACACCAAAAAACTCATCACCAAATTATTCAAATGAAACAACCAGAAGACGAAGACAGACAACCTATAAAGATCAGCGAAACAATGGCAGCACTGGACAACATGGACACTAATAAGGCTGCGAGACCTGACAGAATCCACCCAAGACTATTGACTAATCTACCAAATGAAGCAATGATTACTGTAACACATCTCATGATAATCTCACTGGGCAAAGCCCAAGTACCGCAGAATTGGAGAAACGCAAAAATTATACCAATACTCAAAAAGGACTAGAACGCAGATGAGATATTATCTTATAGACCAATAAGTTTAGAATTAACCATTGGTAAATGGATAGAAAAGGTACTCAACAACAGAATTATCCACCACCTCGAATCAAAAGGCTGCCTCAGCCAAACACAAGCAGGATTCAGGCCAAACAGATCGGTCGAAGACCAATCCTCCGTTTATCACAAGATATTAGCGACGGATTCGAGAAAAGAGAAAAAAAGTCATGGCCCTCTTCGATTATGCCAAGGCATATGACAAGGTATGGAAGGATGGACTCATAGCGAAATTATTCAAAATCGGATTAAGTAAAAAAATAATAAGATGGATCCAAATATGACTTAGCAACAGACAAGCCTGGGTAACGGTCAACCAAACAGAAAGTAATAAGAAAATCTTTAAACAAGGGCTACCACAAGGAGCAGTCTTAAGCCCGACACTATTCCTGGTATACATCAACGATGTTCTCAAAGTGATACCAGAATAGGTAGAGGTGAGTATGTTTACCGACGACCTGACAGTGTGGTTTCAGGTCTCCGATCTCTAAACAAAGCAACAGAGAAGATACAAGAAACAGCGAAAAGGATAGCGGAATGGAGCGAGAAATGGCTGATGACACTCTGTATATCCAAGTGTGAAATCACAACTTTCAGCATGGACACGAAGGATTGTAACTACATACCCAAAGTTTACATAGAAGGCCAAGAATGTAAATACAACCTTTATCCCACGTTTCTCGGAATTATATATGATAGACGCTTAAAATTTCAAGAAAACACTACCAGAACAGTTACAAAAGCCAGAAAAAGAATCACAATACTCAAAGCGGTTGAAGGTACGGACTGGGGATTTGACAAAAATCTACGCAATCGAAACCCTCATATTAAGAACAGTCCTAGAATATGGATCAGCGACATGGATGCCATGGATATCAAAAGAAAGTATGGAAGAACTGGAAAGAGTACAAACGTGAAGCTGCCAGAATCATCACAGAAGCTATATCTAATACCCCCAGCAAAGCAGTTTTAGAAGAAGCAGACCTGGTAAACCGTAGAGACACGGCAGCAGCAATAGCATATGAAAGAAGCATCAGAATGGAAGAGAACAATCCAAGAAGAATCATTACAGAAAGAAACATCAAGAAAAGACGAAAGAAAAAAAATGGAGAAACACCACCAAGAAAGAATGGACGAATAAAACTGAACAATGTAAAAACGGAATTTGGACATTCCCCAACACCTCCCCACCATGGCTAGAACGAGACACCGTCAATATAGAGTCAGAAGGGATGAAAACGTTAGATAACAAAGAGAACCTGAGATTATCCAAGATGAAGATAGGTAACAACAAAGAGTACGACCTAAATATCTACACAGACGGATCAGCCATAGATAGCAGAAGAAATGATGGAGCAGGAATCATTATCAAAACCGAAACGATGAAGAACTTGAAAAACACAGAATAGCTGCCGGAATGATGTGCTCCTCTTACCAAACTGAAAGGTTTGCGATAAGATTCACTTTTGAATGGCTCAAGACTAACCCAAACATATGGAACAAAGCTAGAATCATCTCCGACAGTAAATCAAGCATCGATAGTATTAACAAGTTCAACTACAAGACCAAAAACAACATCTTACAAAAAATTTACCAACTACTCAATGAACAGAAAAAACCATCACGATGACCGACCTGGATCCCCAGTCACTGCGGACTGCAGGGGAATGAGGAAGTTGATGAAGCAGCCAATCTAGGAACGAGCGAGGTACAAGATGAACAGGGATGGCTGTACGACGTGGCAATTGCAAGAATCACGAACAAATAAAACAAGAGAATATTCAAACATGAAAGAAGTAAAGAAACATACGAAGAAGGAGAGGCAGAAAAACTGGAAGACATAAAAAAAGAACCTGAAACCATCAGAAGCTATAGAAGATTTAGAATGAGCCATTCCTTAGAACTTAAAGGGTACAGCAAGAGAATCGGAAAAACAGAGGATAGTAGATGCAGAATATGCGGTGAAAGTGAAGAGACCACGGAACACCTAGTGAAGTAGTGCCTGGAACTCTGGGAAAGCGGATGTCACTCAACATCACTAAATTCGCGGACTTATGCCGGAAACCAATCACAGCGATAAAGTTCTGGAAATGGTTCCGAAATAAACGAGTCTGAACAAAAACAACGCCAGCCTTATCCGGCTTCCTGAGTCCAACGTGGAGACGATTTACAGGGTAGACACCCAGAAAGTTATTGTCTAAGCGGTTGTGTAGACTCAAAAGCAAAGCAGTTGATTTTTATAGAGCACCCTAGAGAGTTAGCCCTTTAGAGGGTTAGCAAGTCCATAAGCACTTGACGCTGACATGTGATTTCCATCTTTGAGTTCCCACGGATATGGACGACCATGATAAAGTTAATTTATTTGTGCTACCCTACCAGTGCGTCTATTGATTACAAGTATTGAGTAATTATCTGTTGAGTAAAACGTCTATTAATTACCTGTATTGAGTAATTATCTGTTTACGGTTTATGGTAAAGCAAAGTTTAATTAAATTGTGATCTTTTTTGAATGGCCAATTCTTGTGTTTGAATTTGATTAATAAGTTTGAATCTGATTAATAAGTTTGAATCTTGAATAATAAATAAGTTGGGAATAAAAATATCAGACCATGAAAAAGCACACCTCGTACATGACTCATTGATCCCGCAGGAATTGTATATGTCTGCATGGTTGTATGTTGCAAGGGGTAGATTGCATTCTGTGTCACAAGCTGTTTTTCATGCTCCATGATTGTTTCAGGGGAGTCTTTAACAAATCTAACATAGTGAGTGAACGGCTTGATAAATAATCACCTCTGAGCGTTTTGATTACCATCAGTTTTATTAAAGAGGTGAAATTCTGGCTTGCCATGAACCTTGCTGACACATATCCAGACACAAAGAAGCAGCCGCGGGGTCAATCGATTCACCCCCTTTAATGCTATTCAGACGTTGTGTATATCCACTGTTTGCCACCATCTTTGTATCTATCTGTCCTTCAATATCCTTGATAAAGCCAGATGTCAACAACTGTTCCCGCTTATTTGAACTAGAAAATAGAAGCAGGTTATTGAGATTTGCTCTATAGGGATTATATGTACCCCTTCCTCAATTTGTGTATTGCCTAGCATAAGCTTCACATTAGAGAAGAGAGAGTGCATCCAGTTTACTGGTGTCACCTTTTGTGCATCGACTGCATAGGAGGTACCATCTGCTTTGACAACTTTGCAACACAAGTGAAGCCTAGTTTCGTTCACGTCAATATATTCATTAGAAGAGTAATTGTAAATTCGATGGGATCATTACCATGGGTGATATTATTGAGAGGGTGCAAATTTACCCATTGCACATGATCAAGCACAGTCTGAACAGGTCTCCCCACAAACAAAGAGAACTTGGTGTAATCATACTACTGGCAGTCTTCTATGTCGTTTAATAGGAGGAGTCCCAGTGAATCGGAACTTACAATACATTTTAAGTGACTTTAAGTACTTAAAATACTTACAATTAATTATAATTGACTTACAATACTTGAAATTTATTATAATTGACTTACAATACTTAAAATTAATTATAATGACTTACAATACTTAAAATAAATTATAAGTACATAATATGTGTACTTATAATTGCAATACTTAATATGTACATACTATGGGATATTGCGTAAGCTGGCCTAAAGTTGGTTGTTATACCTACATCCTTATAAATTGACTGAATTTTACAGTAGCTTTTATTAATATATGTTTTTAATATATTTGAAGTAATAAATCTAAAAATAAGAAATTAGCAACAAAACAAAAAAATGCTTGTATTCTAGTATCGGATCGAATGAATATAATGTAACTATTTAATATTAATTCCTAAATGGTAACTTAAATATTATGTATCTTCTAGGTACAAAGCAATATATTTTATCTATCTTATTAGATATAGGTATATTTCCTCAGTAAATAGTTTTTATCAAAGAAAATAATCAATATATAGAACCGCAATCTAAAATATTAATGTACAACATTATAAAAATATAATTAAAATAATTGTTATGTACAATTGTATTATATATTTTGATTATATATTATATTAATAATAATTAATCTAATTTAATTTTGTTTATAATTATCAATATTATTACACTCTTAAACAATTTGAGTAAATCAATTCATTTGTTTTTCGATAATATAGTAAATATACTCAAATTAGTATATTTATTCCTTATAAGATAAATAAACTAATAAGTAAAACTTAATTTACTCTTACTGTTCGTGTATTTGCAATATTATTTCAGAAACATGTTCTTTTATTAATAAATTTACAAAATATTGCTTTGATTAATTTTAGATTTCTTTAGTTTTTATTTTTATAATTTTATTTGATCGTATATTTATGTATACTGATGGGTTATGCAATTATATTAAAACAGCAATTAATAGTACTTACTAAATGAAGAAATTATATATCAACGGTTGCATAATTAGTATTAGGTAACTGTTCTAAATTTTTCACATTAAAACGTTAGTAGTTCAATATCTTTATTAGAAATGCGTGTATATAGAGTATGTATTCATCTATGATTTACAGCAGTAGGAACTGTCCTAGTTAAATAAATTTAAAAACCGAAAAAATATCGCTTTTTTACGTACATTATTAATAACATTACATAACATGTTATATTAGTTAATTATAAATAACATTGCATATTATATCTTTATATAATGAAACCAACTGTTAAATGCGACCTTAAACAAGCAAAAATTAAGCGTTTTGTTGCTTAATTGTATTGCACGTATTTTCAATATCTTAGTACATGTTGTAATCTGTTGGATAGCGCAGATTTTGACGTTTTAAATGATGTATACATACACTTATTAAATATAAATTTGTCAGAACATGAAGTGTTTAAAAATAAGCATTTCACATTTTTTGCATTGAGTTTAAGCGCGTTATAAATAGAGCGAGATCATTTACATACACAATAAATGATACACTGCATGCATGCCCCTTCTATTTCTCTTATATTTCTAAGGGAGCCATATATGGTTATATCTTTCTTTGTTGATAACCAAATTAACCGATCAGAGACATCTACTATTCGATCGGAATTTATGGATCGCAGCCTTTAACCATCTATTTGTACCGCTTTCACTGCATATTTCTTGCAGTAAGACTCATTCGTTGGATATACGCGTTCCTAAATACAGTTTTAATAGGAAACATTATTTTATTATTATTTTACTGAATCAAATATGATTCAACATTATATCTAGTAGCGTGCTATAAACGGGTTATTTTAACCATAGAGTAAAGAGAGCATAACTGAGTTCTTCTGTCGGTCACATTGTTTATTAGTGAAATGTAACTTTGAAGCTTTCACAGCATTTACTTAGTCATAAGAGTTCATGACGACAGACTAGGACCAATTCCGCGATGTTAATGAGTGCAGCGCTGTTGACATAGGAGACCGATACTGCGCGTTTACTTCTCGCCCTTCAAAGGTTCATCTCCCCTCGGGGTGCCATCGCCATTACTCTTGGAGAGGGAAATCTGGACAGCCTGGTTGTGGACCAAGTAAAACCCCAAATCGTTGCCGTTACCAACGATGTCATCGGGGAATTCTGCCTTGTGGCAGAAGGGATACAACTCCCAACTCTATCCTTCCTTTGTGCTGCCGTTGAACTGCAATTTTGTTTTATGTGGATTTTTAACATGAACTAGCCTTCGTCTCTGAATGCTTTCTGGAACTTCATTGAGGCAGCTTTGTTAGGGAATGTTAATAAAGTCAGCGTGAAAGGCAACTGCCTCTTAACAGCCATCAAATAACATTGTATGGGGGGCCAGGGTTTCTATATAAGTGTTATTAACATTGTAATGCATCTAGCAGTTTTACTTTTTTAACTTTATACGCTTTATT
>JAYRBW010061124.1:0-10488 GCA_036023295.1 Invenusta paracnida | reverse complement strand
TACTGACTTATCTATTATGTCATTTGTGTGTATGCATACTAAACTGCACACAGTATACAATTAACAGAATCCTGAATGTACAATATCAATAATTAAGTAGTCCTCATATTATTAACCCGTCAATGAATAATGTTGGTATAAGAATATTTTCAACAATTTTATCCGTTTTTCAATTATACGAACTAAATGATAGTAAAAACTAACATACAATCTGTAAAAGAAAGAGTGTAACAAAATAAAGTATTTCGAATTATAAAAATTAACAATTATTTTATACTTTTCATTATATAAAGGAAAATGTGATATCTCTATAAAAGTGCACTATTCCATTTATATCGTGTCACTTTTAATGAACACAATGGTTAAGCGATGACGGCGTAATATTAATTAAGCGTGCGCGAGAAAATAATTAAAATGTTTTACGATTAAGGTTGGGTGATAGTCTATCAGAAATAGATGAAATGTTCAATAAACCTTGACATTTAATTTAAAAAAAACCCAGTAGTATACGTTTATAAAAATAAAATTAAAATGTTTTCAAATACTTATATTTTATTAATGTATTGGATATTTATTTGACATATTTTATCTTAAACATCAGTTCATATATTGCCGTCAGTAGAATATTAATGAGCTTTCACATATTTTAAAAATATATTGACATTTAATTTAATTTGATATATAGTTAAATATTAAATTAAGCATTTTACTATGCTTAGAAACACAGTTTAAATAATAATAAATTACATATTAGGCGAACACTATAAAATGTTTTGCATGATGTAGAATTATTTAGTCACTTCTAACATTTCTCTTCACCATCTCAAAACTAACCTTAATTTAAGTTGATTTTAAGAGACTTCAAGTGAGACATTTAAATAATCTTTTCTTTTGGAAGTCTCCGAACATCCAGCCTGTTCCGCAGACGAACATCCGACTAACAAACAACTTAAAATTACTCGATTTCATCTTAACCAACGGACTTATCTAGAACTCTCACATTTCTAGTGCTATATTAAATGTGTATCTAAGAAAATATATGCTTTACAAATCTTTTGTTCTGTCAGATTTTTCCATGTGCTCTTCGACTAACTATTGATTTTTTTCCGATTCTCACTTACAGCTATTTGAATCCTATCCGTATACCGGACTTTTTGCGCATCTATATTTCGGGGGGGGGCGCTTATTATAGGTCCCCCTCTAATTTTTAAATTTCCTAATACACGTTTTTACTCTAATTCCTAGAGTAGAGTTTTGAAACTTCACATGTTGTTAAAAAAATATGTTTTCAAACATTTCCATTGAAAAATATAAATAACAGGTTATCTTATATGTATAGTTTATGTAATAATCAAAAATTATTTAAACAACTAAAAACGTTTTTAAATAATTATATTTTGATTATTTTCTACGTGAAAACCTTATTATTATACTTTGTAAATTATTACATGAAGTTAATCAATACCCAAATCATTGTTTCGTCGATATTGGGCAAGATATGCATTTATATATAAAAAGTATGTTTTGCTATTTTTTACACTGGGTACTTACAACAATGTACTTATGTACTTTAAAATATGTATTATAGATCTATAAAAGTGTTAGCAACAAACATAAAGTCGACGATATGTATCAAAAAACTATTTATATCATATGAAGTCTATGTCCTAGCTATGATGCAATAGCCAAATATGATATTTTAACTTAAAAAGTGGCGTATATATCCTGAAAACGAGTTTTAGAGTCAACAGATCCAAAGTGGACCATAACATAATTTAACAGTTGACAAAAGCTTACAAAAAGCAAATGTTTACTCAAATTTAAACTGAAAATAAAATTTCCCTAGTATATAGAGGGACATGTACCCTAAACGATAATACCTATCATTGTTTACCATTTCCAGAAGTCATATTGTGTTTTCATCCAAATGTCTTATACCTATAATAAAACGAGGAATTGTTAAAGCATGGCCTCTATATGCTAGCTATATGCTAGGTGTTTGGCGTACGTACGGTAATCACAAGATTGCAGAATCGAATTTATTATTAATGCTGCAATTTCAAAACACGATATTTAATTGTAATAATAATCAATAGATTAGCTTTAGTAAACTAACAGTCAGGAATAGATAGAAAGGCAATAGGTCATTCTCTTAAATTTGATCTTTTGCGATAGTCTTCATAAATTGTACCTCAGGCATACCGAGAGTAATTCTCAAATTTCCCTGCCCGCCGTCGTCTTGCACAGAGCGCCGTTCACCATGGTATATCGATGAACAGAGTTGACCAAAAGGGAAAGCAAAGAGAAATATGTAATATATTTTATTCGCACAGAAGAAATTTAC
The DNA here is from genome assembly GCA_036023295.1 of Invenusta paracnida. Classification (NCBI taxonomy): domain Eukaryota; kingdom Metazoa; phylum Platyhelminthes; order Proseriata; family Coelogynoporidae; genus Invenusta; species Invenusta paracnida. The sequence goes on along the minus strand of JAYRBW010061124.1, from coordinate 8,144 downwards.
AAAAGGCGTCATTAATTGGAAGAGCAGCATTTCCGAGAATATTTCCATTCGCATTTCCCGCATTAGAAAGAATATTAGTAGAATCCCACCCTTTGCACGAAGATTCTATGTCAATCCTCAAGAAATCAAAAAATTACAGCTACAGTAGCGATCATAGGCATTCAATAATCTGATAAGAAAAGCCGGGAGCTATACCCTGGTCGACTAACTGAGGCGGGAATGATCAGTAGTATATTGATCTAATGCAAGGTATCGACAACAACCCAGATTAAGGACGGTTTAGTGATTTTATTCTAATATATCTACATAGCAATCACATTACTGAAGAGAATGGTGTTAATATCGTGAATACCGTAATATAGATTTTTTAAAGGAATTTATCATATTTTATTCTATTTTGATAAAGATAAATTCAGATTTCGAAATTGTAACAACATATTTTGATGCTTATTGATGTAGTCCCACAATCATGTTTTAGGAATTTTGTTATGAATTCCTCATATCGAAGAATCAAAAGGAAAACAGTTACTATAGGAAGAAGTGTAACAAGGAAAAGTGTGTCGAATATATTTTTAAATTTCAAATTGTTTTCACCGTAACCAAAATGTTTAACAACAGCGACGTCAAATATGTTCCTATAAACTACTTTTTTTACATTAAAGTGCGATGCGAAAAAAATATAATATATTTATGTACAACTCAGGTAAATTGAATCTAGATAGATTTTTTATTTGCTACGTAGATTATGTTAGCTTACCATTTTTTGTCTCATGAAACGTCTGAGGAAAATATTCATGTTCTTATTTAATAAAAACATTTATTCTTAAAAGATTGTTCAAACTAAAGTAGATACATTAAATCATTATTAATTCATAAATTGTAAATATGTTTTAAAGGTCAACTTTGAAAATATAGGATCTCTTCATAATTTTTTTATACATTTTTCTTGTATATCTTTATTCTTTATCTGCATACTATTATCATCTATTTTATGTTATTCTATACATATGTATTCAACTATTTATTTATTGTGTTGCCATGTCAAAATTCAAACTATAGAAAATCAAGTAAATGAATAATGCATACACACACATATTAAACAACAAATACATGCAACAACGTTTTACAGATCATTTGGTTTAAAATAAATAAGACAAATTATTAAATTAATATTATATTCATATGACTAATATTGCAATATTCAAAATATAAGATTAAAGATCACGAACCTACTAAATTTTTAAGAATTAAAATATTCTTGAACTACCTGGAAGTACAAGAGTATAACTTTGATAATCCGGTAAGCAGATAAAAGTTCCATACAACTGATCTTAGGAAGTTTTGTATATTAACTCCAATACGTATGATCCAAATACGGCATCCGTGATTTTTTTAATAAGTTTATTGTTTTCGACTAATATTGTTAGTTTTTAGTTGTATATTCAGTAAATACTATACCTTGATACCTTATTGATACCTATTGGTAATCCAATATTGTCTTAAATATTTAAACTAATAATATGATTCATGAAGTATGAACATATTTTAAGGATTATTTATTAACCGATGGATAACCAATGAGATAAAATTATTTTTATTTCTAGATCAACCAATACAAATAGACTGTTTCTTTTTGAGGTATACATATTTTGAGAAAATATTATAAGTTAAAATCTTCTTAATACTTTAAGTCTTTCGTAAATATCGACAACACTATGGTGGAAAAATTTGTGATAGCTGTTCTGCTGGTTTATATTTTTAGACCGAGCATCTGTCTTTATAGGCAGACCCCCCTGGCAGAGAATATTAGTGACACGTTAAATGGATTACTACTAAATTACGATAAGCATATTCGTCCAGACTTTGAAGGTAGGTATATGTACATTATATAAACCATTAAAAAAAACTAGCAAATCTATTTACAATAGCAATCTATCTATACAATTAGCAACATAAAAAAATTATGACGCCATATTAAGCAAATATTCTTGAGCAATCTACGAGAATCTCGTACATTATTGATACGATTAGTAGAGATTAATAAATCGGTTAACAAATATATTCGTTAATAAAAGAATAAGTACAGCTTAAAATAAGAGATTTAATAAAATAGTCAAGATATGTTCTGATTTTTGTTATTTTTGTTAACGATTTTGAACATATGTCGTATTATATGGTTAGGTTAAATAGCAAAAAATATCATATACTTGGCATATATATATTTTCTATATTTATAACATTTATAACTTGATTTTGTCTGTAAAAAAATATTTTAGACGATGTTGAAAAGGTAAGCAATATTACAAGAAATTCTGTATTATATTATATATTATTGAATTTATTATCTATAGATTTTTTTGTAATATTTTTTATACAAATTACTTTTCCAATTATTATAATATTAGCGTATATTTTGATATAAGTACAAAAATGTAACTCTAGTACAAACATAAAGAAAGCTGTTTAGATGAGTTATATGTATAAAAATAGGTTATAGAACCAATAGAGAGAGAGCAAAGCGGTGATGATACAGATATAAAGAAAATAATAAGATAATATTACAAAGTTAGTAAGCGTGATGTTAACTATAATTGTCAACCATCAATGATGAATACAATTTAGACTGTTATGATGCTATGATGTATTAAGATGCAATATTATGCTAAGTTATTCATGTAAGGTGTGACAAATGCATTACATATAAAGAACAGAAAATTAATATGATAACGAAAGTCGCATTTTGTGGAGCAAAAGTGCGTTTAGAAAACGTTAAGGGATCGAGGATATAATTACTTTATTATTTTGTAAAATAGCTGTTTTATACTGCCTATTGATCTCCTTAAAATGTGTACAATATCTATATAGGCATTAAACAAGTATATCTCAAACGCGCATATTTCCTGCAAAATGCGGGTAAATATTTCCGACTTGCGACATGTCACATGTTATCAAAAGAGAAATTATCGTTGTAGTTATAAGTAAGTCATTGACATTTGATTCTTTATTATATTAGTCACTTCAGTGTTTTTATAACTTTTCAAATACAGTACACCACGAATCTTCAGTCAAGCATTACATCTTGTTAAATATTTTAAATAACACAATAAATCATCTTTTGATAACTTTTTGCTAATTTTTTAGCAATATGTAAATGTCTACATAATTTTTTTATTAAATAAAAGCAATGGACAAATTCTATAAGCCATGCATGTAACCATATGTGTAGATTATAGTTACCAAAAAATGTTTAACATTCAATAAACTTTCTTTTAAAATTACTTGTGAAGGTAACAATAATTTTATTTGTGTAATTTATATATATTAGATTGTACGAGAGGAGTGTGGGGTATATATATAATATATATTGGCGCAAAATATTAGAAACAATCATGCATTTATGTTTTTAATCAATCGTCATAATTTCTGTGTTAAATATAACGACTTAAAGATTTGCGAAGGAAAATGTATTGAAGCCATCTAATGAAATTTATAGCTTCCGTCAATGTCAAAAATAATTTTGTAGTTTAATAAAAATATTTCGATAAAAATTTGGGTGAGGTCTAATTTGCTACAATTCTGTTAACACCTCCCTATAACTTTTGGCATGTGCATACAATTAGTGTACGCAGCTTAAGTGTTGAAATACTCCAATATAGAAAAGATAGTTATATATTTCGAATATCATTATATTGCACTCAGTATATATAGTCAAATATTGAAAGAAAAAAAAGGTTAAATTTGTAATGTGTGTATGAAATCTATTTTATGATAAATTCTCAAAAAATAACTATTGACTACACTGAAAAAATCTTTGCAGTATTGACTTACATTTTAATTTACCATTCCAAGTTACGTGCTTATATTATTATCAATAAAATCAATTCATTCGTGTGTGTTTGATTAATATAATTTTATTGAAAGGAATATATTGTTTAAATTACTTTAATACAAAATTTTGCTTATTTTAATTTATACAGTTTAATTTTATTTTATTAAAACTCTATTTTAGTTTTTAAAGTTTACTGTTTTTACCAAATTAATGAGCAAGCATATAACACAAGAATTCATTCCATTGGATGCTTTTTTAAGCCTTAGTAGAATTTTAAAAACTTAATTTAAATTGAAAAAGAATACTGACTTTAAAAATGTTTTGAAAACTTCCCAAGATTTTGAAAAAAAGAAATCGCCACTATACGAGTATTTATTCTATTCAATCCAGTCATATCGAAATCAAATATGTATGTAGATATTCTATGTATCTCTATTTTCAATATCCAGGTGATGCAAACCTTTCCAATCCATAAATAATTTATTCTTTATTCTCATAAGTTTTTTCCATTCAACACGATAAAATGCTTTTCAAAGGCAACATAACATATGATTAGTTGGTTCTTGAGATCTATAGACTTCTTTTGAACAGGGGTCTTAGTACAGCTATATTACCTCCTTCGTTCCACAACAGTTCCGGAATCCGAATAAATTTAGTCCTATATAATCTTCGACTTGTACTTATATGCATTTTTACAATAGATATTTAAAGTTTATCCATTGTCTAATATCAATTAGTGGGGGAATATAATATAGTCATTGAATAAAAATTGATTTAGTTTATTGTGAAGATATTAACGTCTAATTTGTTTAGTTAAGATTTATCTCCCAAAATTTATAATATAAGCAACGCATTGCGTTGATTTTAATAAAATCGCACTACACTTGTTTAAAAATATCTGTCTGTAAATACTGTCGTTTACCTCATTTTCTAGAAGGAAACCTAACATTTCTTCTCTTAAAATTATACAAATATACTATAAATTTAGATAGCATGAACTATAAAACAATTGTTTGCTTAAATTAAAAAAATGAAACTCAGATTAAGTAAAATGAAATTTAACAAGGATTACAGCAGATTTAAAAATGTGTAACTATATTACATTCTGCAAATTGAGTGATTAAATAAATATTTAATTTTGTTTCCGTATTTAGAATTTTCTATATGAATAGAGACTTCACAAAAATATCTAACTAATTTTAAGTTAGATATTAAACATAGAAAATATTGTATTTATAATATAATTAACTGGCCATATTTAGAGGAAATTAAATAAATATAACAACAGAAGTATAACGTTAATTGGAACATATTTATGAACATTTTAAATGTGTTTTACGCTTATTAAACGGTATTCTTCAGAATTCTTTAGATTAAATCATATGTGTAAAAATACCAATTAGAATTAAAAAATAATTTAAAGCATTTATTCAATGTATTTTAATATATTTTTCTAAAACATTGAATTTATTATTATATATAGTGACGTCTTAATTTGTTATTTGCATTTTTTGTACTTTTTACATGTAATATCTTTAAATTTAGTGTTGAACATTTCCTTTTCAGAAAAACCCACTCTTGTAAAAATTGATCTCAACATTCGCAGTATGGGTCCCATTTCAGAACAGGATATGGTAATGTTACCTTTTGATATGAAATGTTTATTTGGCAAAATATATCACATACATAAATAATTTGCTAGATATACATAGACATAAAGTACCCAATGAGGAAGTATGTTTTCGACAATTTCTTTTCATTAAAGACGTTATAATCAGGAGACAACTTTCTTGATCATGTGATTTTGATAGTCTCCGTAAATTAAATTTTGAGTAAAAGACATATATATATATATATATGTATACTTCATATTACACTTTATTACAAATTCCATTACACGTCACAAAAAAGAAATGTACACATTTAGTTTTCATATTTAAGCTTTTATAATCGAAAAAATAACGTTTAGCCATGTTTTTTACTGAAATTTTAGTATACTGTTTTCCATATTATACTTTATACTGGATAATTCTTTTAACATAACATGATATTTTTAAAATTTACGATATGAACTTTACATCTGTCTTTATCTGTTATACTCAGTTATTCAGAATCTAATATGCCCATGTAATACTTTATATCTTGTTATATTGTCTTTTTTAAGAACTATCCGGATGTAGTACTCAATGCTATAATTGTTGTTATTACTGACATAATTATTCAAAAGAAAACAATTTTATGTTTTCATGTTAATATACTTTTGTAAAAGCAAGGTTTTCAATCACAGAGCTGAAATTTAAAAAAAGTTTAATAAGCCTAATTAAAAATAATACTGCATTTATAAAAACGTATAATGAATGTTGGTAAACATGAAAACGTACCTATACACAAAATGCTTCATATTAACACGTCAATATCATTTAAGGTAATTTTTATTACATAAGTATTATAAAGATCGAAATATTTGTGCTATAATGAACTATTTTGAATATTGTGATTTTTAGGAAATAAAAGTAAATGGCACTTATTTTACATAATTTTCTTTTTTTTACATTTTTCATATTTATGGCTCAATTGTGGACTTATATATGAATCTGTTAAACAGCATACTAAATATATTAAAATATTATTATTATAACAAATATTCTAAATATAACTAAAGCACTCATAACTTGATATCACACACTAGTGCGAAACAGTGACAATCAAGTTAGGCGGTGACAACATTTATTTTCACAACACACGTGAAATAGACACATGCATGTTAAAAATAGAATAAAATACCAACTCCGATATCTGTTTTATGATGAACAAGATTTCTGCCTCTAATTATTATTATATATCCAATGTAGCATTAATATCAAAGTATTAACCATATATATTTGAAGTATATAAATTGTTCATAACTATATGATTCCTGTAGTGCAATATATAGTAGATATGAAAACATTGTTAAGTACCCGGCCATATACGACTGTGTCGGATAAAAAGTCAGAGAACTACGCCATTTCTTTAAATCAAATTCATTTTAATTAGATAATTAGATATAGTTTGAAGGAGACAACATTGTCTTGAAACGCGTCGTGTTTAAAAATATATTTGAATTTATTATTGCTTATTTTCACTTTTTTATTTAAAGAATATCTTTACCAAACTTTTAGATATAGTTTTCCTATAAATCAAAATAATGTGTCCAATAATTTTATTAAGAACACTTTTCAATTAATTCCGTTAAAAAAACTAAAAATGCCTAAAATATTCATCTCTAGAATTTAAAAATGAAACACCCTCTGATCTTGTTTATTATTGTTTTTTCTGTGTACATATACTGTGCGAGTAATTTGCAGTCTATGGGCTGGGTGGAGGTTAGAAATAGGATTAGAATACACTGGCAAACATGATGCTTAATACTGTTGGCCATACCCAAAATGATAGTATTTAATAAAAGAAAGAAACACATTACGCAATAATTATTTCTTACAGTAGTATATTATTATGACATCTCTAACGCTTTAAATACTGTTATTCATAACTTATTATTGAAGAGTGGAATTGGAATAAAGGTGCTATGTTACACTATAAGAAACAAATTTTGCAGTACAATAATACTCCAGAGACATCAAACCACTCTTCAATAAAGGTAATTAAATATCTTAGAGAGATTTTAATAATATACCCATGTGAGAAACAATTGTTGCGGATTTTTATTAAATTTAATAGCGGTTAGAAATGTATCGCTTGTATATCATCAAAATTTACATCACTAGAAGATATATGGAACTGTACTCGTACAATGTACCTAAAGTAGATTATCTAAAAATATATATATATTATTATAATTAAAAACATACAAAATTATCAAAACATACATATGTTTAAGTTTATGCTAATTCAGAAATAATAAATAATAAATAAATACTAAATATCTATTAGCTAACAATACGCTGTGAAACCGTAAACAAATTACTTGCTTTCTGATTGGCTAAAAGGAGGCCAGGGTAAACAAAGGGAAATTCATACCACGTGTTGTATGGAAAACGCTATACACGTTTATAACCTTACTTTATTTTAAGTAGAAAATAAAAATGAAGTACTGCTCCGTTTTTGGATATAAATCAGGTTTTCCTGGATGTGGCGTTTCTTTTTATCGTTTTCCTAAAGACATAAATCGGCGTAGGCAGTGGTGTGCGATGGTCCACACAATTAAATATTTTTAATTAGAGATAGTGGTTTATAGTAATATAGACACGCGTAAAATAGAAAATAGATTACACATGTTTATATCTATATAGACATGTGTACAGATGCTATTGAT
>JAYRBW010061123.1:0-10488 GCA_036023295.1 Invenusta paracnida | reverse complement strand
AAAAAATTATTACTCGAGAATCTATATATTACTCGGCGCTATATATTCTCGAGTAATAGTAAAAAAAATTATTATTCAAGATTCTCGAGTAATAGATATAACAATAAATATAGTTATAGTTGTACTATAGTATTAAAGAAGTATATTGAAAAATATATATTTTATAGAACAGGAATTTAAGAAATATATTGATTTTATAATTAATATTATTTAATATTAATTATAAATATTATAGTCATGCTTATTGTATTTTTTATATACCAATTTTTGGTGACTGTGGAGTACTTGGCCATAAAATTTTTTTTTTGGAAAATAAACAAAATGTCAAAAAATAAAAAATAAATGTAATTAAATTTATATGTCATATAGCCATAGGATAGTGAGATGCTTGATAATTATAGTGCGGTTATGGCTGCAAGTGGCCACTAGCTTTTCATAGTGTATAGGAGTTACTTGTTAATTACATTTATTTTTTGTTTGTTTAATGTTTTGTTTATCTTCTGAAATGTTTTTTATTTATGGCCAAATACTAGGTAGTTAACAGGTAGTTTGAGTTTAAATTAATCTAATATTATTAAACTTGATTGCATATAAATTTAGTCATACACTATAATACTATAGCCTAAACCCAGGGTTTAGACTTAGTATTTAGACTAGATAGATATGTCAGATAGAGCAGTATTAATAAATTTCTAATAAAAATAATTAATAATATAAATGAATACTCAAAGTTAATTAAATAATTATTCAATTATTTTATATAATTTAAAAATATACAACTTATATAATGACATACTGAAAATTATGAAAACATTTCAGAATGATGGATGGTACTATAAATAATATAATAACATATATCAAGTTGCAAGTCTTGAACTTGCTTTACTATTAGTTTTTCACAAAATTGGGAATGTAATAAAGTTTATTGAAGAGAATTGTGCTATCTACTGATTTTAACTAATATAATAGTTACATATATATAAAACAAATATAAGATAAAATGTGAAACTTTATCTAAAAAACAAAGTATGAAGTAGAAATTACTGACAAAATACTTCGATTCCGAGTCTTCCGAAGATACGAAACTACTTTGTTTTCTATCAGATATTTAAACAAAGTACTATTTCCTTGATTAAGAACAAGTAAGGAAATATACAAGGTTGTTGTGAATTCCGCTTTGATTTCTACTATACATTGTGCATCTTGTAATAAAATGTCTCTACATTAAATTGTCTATATATTAGAAATTTATTTTTATGTATTATAGTTCAATTATTTGTGCACTGATTATTTTTCATCAACATTAGATATTTTTAAGTATTATTAATTATTCTATTTTTGTTTCAAAAGTACTGCTGCTATTGAAAGACAATTTATTGAAGTACATGGACAAAATATTTACAAAACAGTATACCAGATTAAAGATGTTTTTGTTTAAAAGGCTCTATCACAATCGACAAATATGCAAAGATTTGCACAATGTGGATTCCTTCACGATACCTGCAAAATGCCTCCCAATTATTATGGCTATTATTATTATTATCATTAATGGCTATTACAGCGGACAGTTCGGGTTAATATTAATTAAGTTTAAATGTGTAAAAGACAACAAATTAGTATTGCCTCGCCTTAGGGTTAAGGTTAGGTGTGTAAAAGACAACAAATTGGCCTTGCCTCGCCTTAGCGTTAAAGTTATAGGTGTGTAAAAGACAACAAATTGGCCTTGCCTCGCCTTAGGTTAAGGTTAGATGTGTAAAAGACAACAAATTAGCCTTACCTCGCCTTAGGTTAAGGTTAGATGTGTAAAAGACAACAAATTTGCCTTGCCTCGTCTTAGGGTTAAGGTTAGGTGTGTAAAAGACAACAAATTGGCCTTGCCTTGCTTTAGGGTTAAGGTTAGGTGTGTAAAAGACAACCAATTGGCCTTGCCTTGCCTTAGGGCTAAGGTTAGGTATGTAAAAAACAACAACTGACATTTCCTCGCCTTAGGTTTAAGGTTAGATGTGTAAAAGACAACAAATTGACATTGCCTTGCCTTAGGGTTAAGGTTAGGTGTGTAAAAGACCACAAATTGGCCTTGCCTTGCTTTAGGGTTAAGGTTAGGTGTGTAAAAGACAACAGCCCTTGCCTCGCCTTAGGGTTATGGCTAGATTTATAGGGTTAGGGTTAGGCAAGGACTTTATTAACTTAGGGTGAAGGTTAGGTGCAGGTTCAGGTTAGGATTAGGTATGGGCTTTATTATTACCTTGCTATCCTTAGTGGGACAACTTTTGCACCTAGGGTTTACCTCACACGCCGCAATTTTAGAACTTTTAAAAATTCCTTTTAACACGACATGCACTTTTATAATAACCAACTCGTTACAAAGTTTCCACGCGTTCAAGGTCATTGTTTAGAAATGGCGGCCATTTTGTTTTTGCTCCATGTAACAACCATGTAATATCGACCACTTTCACTTAAACTCAATCACTAGCCAAACCACATGTCCGATAAACTAATCCTTTGGCATAATGAAGGCCCTAAATGATTGTAGTGTACTGCCAGACTGTGAGCTATATCGATTGCTTAAAAACGGAATGGTGGCTATTTTATTTTTGTAAGAAAAAGGTAAAAAAAGCCATGTAATACCTATGCAATATCTAATTTGCGGCCAGGGAAGTTCTCCAATAAAAAAACGGAACCGTAAGATGCACAATAATGAGGCGCACATCGTGTTAAAATATGGGCCAAATCGACTCGTTGCGTCTTTAGTTACCGCGGGTTAAACAAAAAAAGGTGAGATTTTTTTTGTGACTTTTTTATCCAAAAAACACTTTATGTGTAAAAGCGTGTAATCATCTCGGTTCCCATAAGAGTACCATGTTCCTACTTAGGAATTAGGTACCTGGCTTTTTGAGTTACATTATGTTAAATTTTTAAGGTCATAGGTCACGTGACTCTTTCCCTATAGGGTCAGCAAAAACGGCCATTTTTGTTTTTTCCCACTTTTTTACCTTTAATAACTTTTGAACCAAGCATCGTCAAAAAATCCAAGACCATATAGAAGATATAGATTAGTGATATAACAAAGGCCCGTAGTCATAAAGACATATCTAGCTAGTCATGACTTGATTTTCTAGTCTTGACTGGTTATTGATAGTCTTAAAAGTCTTCACTAAAAGTCATGTCTAAATTACAAGTCTTGACTAAAATTGGTAGTCACAAAACAACAAGTTAAGTCATGACTAGCTAGGCAAGACTCATTTAAGCTAGACTGCTACATAGCAGTCTAATTTGCTTTATTATTTGTGTATTTTATTTGTACAGATAGGTTCAATGAATTTTCTCTTATACAATCAACAGATAATTCATCCAGAACGTATATTTCGAGATCGAACTCATCCCTTAGAGTTTCCCGATCAGCGTATTAAACAGCTTTTTCGTTTTCAACGTCATAATTTAATTAAGTTAATAGACAATCTAAGTCCGCTGATAGATCATCCAACGCGTCGTAATCAATCCATTCCTACAAGCTTACAAGTTTGTATTGGACTCCATTATCTTGCAACAGGTAGTTTCCAGTCAACGGTGGCTGAGGTTGGTGGCGTTAGTCAAAAATCAGTTTCAAGGTGCTATTGGTCATTTGTAAATGCAGTACTTCATCAAAATTCTCGTGTGATTCAATTTGAGGATACAAATGCAATCCAAGCAGGATTTTATGCAATATCGCAACTTCCTGAACTGTGTGGCGCCATTGACTGCACCCATATAAAAATAGTTCGACCGCCTGCTGTTTACTATCCCAATGAATATATTAATAGAAAAGGATGGTACTCAATAAATGTGCAAGCAGTTTGTGACAGTCGTGGGTATGTTCTCGATGTTTCGGCAGAATGGCCAGGTAGTACACATGATAGTCGAATATTTAAAAATTCAACAATGTTCCACAGACTTAACTCTGGTGAATTTCAGCAAATGTATCTTGTTGGAGATGGTGGATATCCAATTTCTCGTTTTTTGATGACACCTTATCGTAATCCTGTTACTCATTCACAACGTTCTTTCAATCAGCATTTGTCTCGAGCACGCGTAACAATAGAAATGGTATTCGGTAGAATCAAGAGACGCTTTGCGTGTTTATACAGAACTCTACAAGTACCATTACCCAGAGTTTGTCGGATTATTACAGCTTGCTTTGTGTTACACAATATGGCCATATTATACAATGATCCTGATTTTGACGAGCTGGACCTTCATGCTGATGACCAACAAGCTCAACTCAATAATGACTATGGTGACAACAATCTACGACGTGAAGGAGTCTGACGGCATTTGCAGCATACAGAATTATTTAATTAGGTGAGTAATTTATACATAAAATTCAACTTTTAAAATTGTTATATTTATAACTAAATCAATGTTTTATATGCAATAAATGTAGAAATTAAAGTAACAATTATCAAAAAGTTGATTATTAAAAAAAATGATAATTATATATAGATATACTAGATAAAGTTCAATAGTGTACAATCATATCCTTTTACAATTAAAAAAAATATTGAGAGTCCTTTGTATTCGTTGCATCATCGTTGACAAAAATGCCAATACTGATATATTTATTTGAATAGTAGAGTGTCTGTAGTTCAACCAGAGACGTTCTTCTTGAACTTTCTGTATTTGTAGTCCGATCAGAGCTCGATGTTCCTATATTCTTTCCCTTTCCAGTAGAAGACATTCCCCGTTGAGCAATATACCAGACTTTGAAAATTGGCGTCACTGAAATAGAATGGTTACTTTTATATAATAATTGGGAAATATACAGTGATAGCTTGTATACTATTCTACTATCCTCAACTTTATTTTCATACGTTTAAATGTATAAACATATATATATATATTTATTTATTTTTATATTCATCTCATGTTGGTAATGGCTTAGTTATCATGCAATAAATTCTTTAATTAAAATTGTTACAGAGATTTCAGTATACATACATTTATATAATTAAATATAAGTAAAATGAAAAAATAACTTACTTATTTTCAGTTTTTTGCGGGTTTAATGTCTTCAGATACATCCGTATCTAAATGGACAGAAGGAAGAGAAAACGCGTTTGAATTATTACAAATTTTCATTTAATATATATATTTATATGGAAATACATGGAAAATAACTCACAATTTCCGAATTTTTCGGAGGGCTCATTTTATAGGCTTCCCAGCGTCTAAATCAACAGAAGAGAGAAGAGAATTTGACGAGCAGGCACCCGGGACCTTTACAATCTTCGGGTTACCTTCTCCCATTATTGTTAAAACGCGTTGATCTTCGGGTCCGTCATCGGTTCCATTACGCTTTCTTTTTTTGGAACATGCGAGATTTAACATTTCGCAGGACACTTCTTCTGCAGTTAAGGTATGTCAGTCTCGTTGCCGAGAAGTTTATTTGAAATGTACTTTCATGCACATTTCTTAGAAACTTTTATTTGAGTTGTGTTGCCCTTGTTTAAAACAATAGGATATGCCTCCAAATTGTTCCAATAACTGATCTTCGTTAATCATTTTTTGCAGATATGTACTGATTTCTGTCTCAAAGTAAATTTGTTTAGCTTATTAAAAACTCATTTAACAAAGAGTTGACAAGCTTTGTGACTACGAATTTTAAATTTAGTCAAGACTGGACTAGACATGACTTGGCTAGTGAAGACTTCTTTATGACTACGGGCCATATCTGATATACTATATGAAACGTTTATAGTTGATGTGTAGGTATTAGTCGTTACGTAATATTTTTTAATTACTCAATATAGAATCACTAGTCATTACGTAATATATAATTTCCCTGAGACATTATATCTCCTGAGTGAATTCAAAAAAATATTTCATTGATTATTTGTGTTCTTTATCCAAGATACTATGATATCTATCCAAGTATTTTAAATAAATAGCTATGCAGTTATCTTACTAGCTATATAGCAGAGAAAGATTTACGGATGCTGCAGTAACCGATATGCATATGAAACTATGGTCTACATACATAATATGCTACAATGTATATATAACGTCACGAAAGCACCATAATGTAAACCATAATGTCATCATTAAAGCAATCGATAGAATGTTACACCAAGATAAATGTCTGTGTCCTTTCTCTTCGAGTTAAACATATATAATCAATTCAATAATTGTCATTATACAACTGCAACGTGCATGTACTGAAATTTCCAACAGTGCGACTGAATATATGTTATATTTCAATTATATAGTTTAATGATTTTTAAGCGATACAATATAAGCAAGATCAATTAAATAAATGTTTTTGTTCTTATAACATACAAACAAATAAAGAGTATATTATGGAAAGAGATAAAAGAAGCACTTACAATCAAAACATTGATATGATTAAAAGCTAAATATGTAATAAATAGGAATTATGCGATTTTATCAAAGACTAAAACGTTTTATGAACGCTCATATCGAAGCAATTAGCAAGATGTTCGATATTTAAATTATGAATAATTAATTTAGTTTTACTTTCTTTTAATTATATAAAATAATAAGTAATGAAACGTAGAAGCAAAGAATGAAAGCAAAGAAGGCAAAATACTTTAATATTATGTTATCCGTATTTACTCTATATTATATAGAAAGCATTTTAGCTTAAAATAAATTTTATATTATTAAACAAATGAAATATGAGCCTTATCCACAAAACGCATTACTGTCAATTATACCTAGTTATAAATTTAGTAATTAAAATATACGTGACAAAATCAATTTATTTTATAGAAATTAGAAAGAGAATACCTGATTAAAAGATTAAAAATATTATACATTAAATGACATTTAAAAACAATTTAATGTATCAGTTAGGAAAGTTTCTATAATTTTAAAATAAATGAACTCTTATTGCTATATAACCAGAATATATATAATCGTAAGTTATTTTCAATATCGATATATTAATGCAACACCATAAACGGTTATCATGAAGAAACCTAAATCACATTTACAGGTATTTCATAATAATATATTTTCATAGATAAAAATATCTCTTAACAAAACAAACTTTAAAAAACAAATAGTGTTATTTAAGTACATATACATATAGCTTACAGGAGCTGTATGTAAACCTACCAGCATCAAATTAACTAGTTTTTTTTATAAATTTGAGAATGCATCATATTCTATATTAGTATATGTTCCGTCATATACTAGTTTTATATGGGTTTTAGTTTTTGGATCTTATATGTTCAGCTACATTGTTGGTTTAGTGGAGGGGCTTTGGAACTTGGCATATAAGTAAACGAGGATGCATTGTAACATTCTATTAAAAAAAATATATATTTATAGGAAAAAAATCAATTGAATATTTTTTGAAAAAAATTGGTAAAAAATGTTTCCCCGAAAAATATAGATAAATTTATTTTTCTTCAAATTCATTGCAACAAAACTTCATTTAATGTAATTAATAATTTACATTTATTTATATAAAACTAATCAGTTACATTACTAATCATTGTTACTGAGGATACGTGAGGAGCATAGTGTAATAGTTCTGAGCTCGCTTCCATCTTCTTCGTGTTTTTACCAAGGTTACGTAAGGTATACACATAAGGTTACACAAGGTTACACATAAGGTGTACAGTAGTGAATATATAGCTAAAAGTTGTAAAACTATATTCGTATTTTAAGAAGAGTCACTTAGAAGCTTATATTGCTCCATTTTTTATTGAAAATTCACAGCAAAAATGCCGGACGGGTAAGGGTAACAATGCGTTCCCCTCCCGTATATGGATAAGGTTAAGTGGAGGTACTCCTGAAATTTTATTTATTTGGTGTTTTATTTCCGATTAACCATCTTGGCACAGTACTTTATTTTTACATTAGCTTTTCATTTTATTTTTATTGTGTTATTACTAGTAAACAGATTTCTAACGTTAACAATATCTTCTATTCGTATTCCCACTCTTTTAATTTGATCAGCATGATCATATGTCGTTTTTCTGCTACCATTTAATTAATTTATCAGTGTAAAACTATTTTATGAAAACATACAGCATTCGAAATTAATTCATGACATTTTAAATCTAATCTAATCTAATATATTAAAATATTAAGTAATCTAAATATGAAAATAAAACTGCATTAATATATTCATAGAAGATGTAATCGTATCTTGTAGCCAAATAACATTTTACAATGAGAAAATATTCAAGATAAAAAGTTGAAACACTAAAAAAATTGTTTTATTATATTTCTTTCAATCATCTATATGAAAGCACCCGCATATCCATTTTATCTCATAATCTAAAACAATCAGTAATGTACTCTATTGCATTACTATGTACATTGGAAAATGAATATTATAAAAAATATAGTTCATCATGATAAACAATGTTTCTGCATAGAAATAGATTTACATTTAAACATTTTTAACCAAAGGTTACGTTTATTTTATAAAATCTTATACATAAATTAATGAATAAATGTTCTCTCTAACTATGGTATTACATCCTGAACAAGTTATCTCAGCACGTTATTTGTATAATACCAGGAAAATATAATGCGCATTGGAAACAGGAGTAATTTCATTTAATTAATAAATAAAAGCTTCAATTATAATTATTCTCATATGCACAACACCTGAATAATTTCTTTGTAATATTGACTATACATATTTTATATTTTTATGTTGAAATAATCAATTACAGTATTAAAATTCACAGTACTTTGTTATAAGGTGCACATAGAAATGAAGAACCATAGAACACCTTAGCAGGAAATCGTGTAAAAAGTATATCATACAGAGGTATAAAATTAATTCCTTTTAAAGTTAAAACTCAATAGAAATTATAAGCACGTTTACAAGATTTAAATTTAAAATAGGCGTAAATGAGTGAACTAGATAAGGTAAAATCAACAACAACAAAAAACAATGTATGAACCAAACTTGTTTGTAAAATCGAAATGGGTATAACCCAATAAAATAATTAGATGAATTAAAACTCACGAATTGGAGGCAATGTGACCACATCGTGGGTATCTAGCAATATGTGTGGATTGTGTTTTTCTTGATCATTCCGTCGATTAACTGTGATGAAAAGATAAGTAACAAAATAAAATAAAATGTAAAAATTATTTATTTATATTATATAATTTTATTAAATTTCCTTCATATAAATTACAGATATATAAATAAAATAAATAACTTACGAGGCTATTACGAGATTATTAACTAACAATAAATATTAATGCACACTATATTAAATTATGCATTTAATACATAGTAAGCAACACATCAAAGAGTAATTATAGACTCTAATTTAATCATTGCTCTATGCAACATATAAAGTACCTAATATATTTATCTCCACCATCAATCACAATTAAAAATACGCTATCAACAAAATTGAAGCACATGATTACATTTTTATTGACTAAATTGTAATGTTAAATCTATTTTCTTTAATCGTACAACCATAAAAGTAATGCTAAAACAAATATACATACATATTTTTAAACTAAATATATACATATACCATTACGTATTGTCATGTATAATGACATTTAAGCAGTCAGAATAGTGTTGCGTGTATTTACCTATTAAACACAAGCAACGGAAAATGGTCATAGTTATGTGAAATACTAAAGTATGATTCTGAATAGCGTAGTTTTGCTCTTCAGTATGGATTAAATATAATATTAGAAGGAACAAACTAAGATGAGGGTAGTCGCGTCAAATTGAATGGATAGGTACAGTGTACGCAACCAAATTTAAGTATTGATGTTAGCATGGTACGCTCTGATGCCCCATTTCAGTAACAAAGGCATAACTTATAAGTATATTAAGTAAGCGGAATTTGCATAGAACCTAACAAAATTAAAGTAAACAGAACAGACTCAATGAAATTACAATTAATATAATTATTTTCTCCAGTAAAAGTGTGTAAACGCGAAAACAGATCAATAAAATTAAAAGATTACATGGTATGAACTGTTTACATGGTCATTTTCTAAACTCACAATTTTATGATTTATGTGTAACACCGTTATACACTTAACATATTATAAACCAGATGTTAGATATGAAATACAGATATATATACCAAAAGCGTAGGATAGTTTAAGATGTCTTTTATTAACTCATACATACTCCATAAAATATACTTTTCAATAAGTAAAAAAAAAATTTGTAAGAAAATCTTTATAAGAGAAAAAATAGCATAAAGCAATAGTGACAAATTTCAGGTGTTTTCCTTTCTATATTACTATTTTTCCGCTGCTATGCTCCTTGGAATAACCTATCAAATTTCTTATTGTCGAGAAAGATAAACTTAATTCTACCACAAATACAAAAATAAATTTGCCTCAATAAATATCTTATACGTTAACTAATACCATATTTAATAAACTTTTTACTACACTTTCATATATACAGGGTGGCCCAGAAGTCACTGTCGATCTAAATAATAACGAATAAGTCTAATTATAACCAACAATTTATTATTT
>JAYRBW010061122.1:0-10489 GCA_036023295.1 Invenusta paracnida | reverse complement strand
AAACTCTATTGTCCAATTCTTCTAACTTTTTTATCATACTTGTTACCCTGTCTATTGTCATATTACTCATACTGTTCTCTGTCTAATGTCACCGATATGCTTGTGATATCAATAAAGCCATTATTATTATTATTATTATTATTATTATTTTTATTATTATTATTATTATTATTATTATATATGTTAACAAATGTTAAAATACCCTATTTTTTAATTCCTAAAATACAGTATAGAGTTAGTATTCAAAATGACACATTTTAATAATCAAATGAAAAATATATGTTATTATCATCTAATATCTACAGTCCATAGTTAGGTCATAATATTATATTTCAATTTGTGTTATTTGTATTTTATAATACAATAGAAATCGTACAATTATCTAATTATACATACGAACCTAGATCAATCCTACAAAATGATAAGATTATAACTGTTTATTTACACAAACATGTTTCATTTAATATTATAAGAAAAGTATATTATCATAGGGCATAATATATGTTTTAATTAAAATGGACAATAAAAGAAACCGTTTTAATAAACTAGTTTATCAAACGCACGAAGAAAGAAGTTTCAATCATTACCTACAACAGTTTTAAAGCTATGACCAGATTAGTTTAATCATTATTTGTCTAAGACTGTTAAGAAATCTAGATGCGATACATGTGTGTTCAAATCCGTGCTTTTATGTTATACAAGATGGAAATGAGATGGAAATGTATACGAGAAATGTTATACGAGATGGAAATGCAATGTTTAAGAAGTATTGCAAATGTTTACGCCAATAAGAGAAAATTAATTAAAATTGGAAAATTTTATACCCAGTCTAAACTCGCAAAATTATTTTGAATAATAAATGGGAGAAATAATTTAAAGATAAATTAAATGTTGTATTTTGATTTAAATAAAAAAAACTATAAATAAATACATAATCTGTAAAATTTCAGATTTTTACAAACAAATTTTCGGGTAAATATATACATACTTATTACACGTATATAATGTACTCATCCAGAATAATATGTTTTATCACAAGAAGTAGTTTATGCATAGCTTATGTATAGTTCTGTTCAATTACATTTCTCTTTTTTCCTATATATCCAAAGAGTTTTCAAGTGTTGTTCTCATTTCTACCTTACATCGGAAGAATTTGTTAAATGACAGCTTTTTCATGTAACCAGGATGCTTTCTATTGTTACACAATGCTATGTCCGTTATCTATTTCCTAATCAGATCGTGATAAAGTTTGTGTTTCCTAGTTTGTATAAAATTCATTTAAAAAGGAATCTTATATTTCGCATTAACTTGTCGACCATTGAGCTATAAAAGTAAGGTATAAATAACCCCTAGATATCTCTAATATAAACTTTAGGGCTACTCAAATTTTGTTAGAAGTTTAAAATGTATTTACACATATACATACGTTATACGTTTAAATAAGTACAATTATAAAATATGTTTAACAATTCTTATAATATTAAAATATTCAATAATGTAAATTTATTAAACGAATTTTAGAAAAAATATTACATTTTCTATTTAACAATTGCTATATAAAGCTTATTAACATTATTTTGCAACTCAATTAGCTGTTTGTATGAGGAATAATAACTTTAATTACATTTAAATGGAATTTTAAACACTAGGTTTAAGAAAATTATTTAAAATAATTAAATTAATGGTTAATTTATCGTTTTATGAATTTAGCATTAATGAAAATGAAAAAGATGTATATTCTTCATTGACCTTTCGTTAAATATTTCATTAAACATTTCTTGGTATATTTGATATCAAATTTTAGAAATATAGATACCACCCCTAGGATTACTGAATATCGGTGGTATATATATCAATTGATATATATATATTTCAATCAATTTTCATTGTACGACATTGAAGAATATAAAGCATTAATTTTATAATTAAAATGTATACATATATTTCATATAATAGTAAAATCCTCTTCTCCTTTGTCATTGTTATATATTAAATTATATTGTAATTATTTAAAATCTCGCTAGCGCGCTAAGTCATGTTTTTTCGAATTCTATAATTCAGAAAAATTCATACTACACTTTTTGTGGGAATTAAAGCATTAAAATCTTAACTTATAGAATAACGGTGGTATTCCAGAATAACAAACATTTATTGAAATAAACGCTTAAAAAACAATTAAATGGAATCTCATCATTACATGTTGCTTTTTTATAATTTATACCGTACAATTAGAAAGGTGGTTCAATATGATATCATCTTCGATATATTTATTTAAAATATTTTCTTATTCTTTTGTATGATTCTGATAAAATTCGTTTTAAAATTTTCATATACATATTTATATAGTATGTATATAGTAGTTCAAAGAATACATATAATGGAGTACACATTTATAAACTATTTATTTTATTTACCAAATACATGCATGGTCATTCCTGACATTATCACATGGCCTAAGAGTTAATAATATCAATATATATTCAGTCAACAGAGTCTGGATTTGAAGACCTCGAAAGAGTTTGCAGTGATGAATTGCTCGGGAAGTGGATTCCACATGCAAATGGTGCGTGGGAAGAAAGAGTTCATCAAAATCGAAGTTCTGGTGTATGACACTAATATCTTCTAAGAGTGATCTCTGGTGATAGTTGCTGCAGCAGACAAGTACTCATCCACGGAGATGTCTACTAAATCCATGACTATCTTATACATCATAGCAGTTGAGGCTTTTGCTCGATGGTGTTCGAGGCTCTCCCATTCAAGTTTATCGATGAGTGCTGATACACTATAACAGTTCTTCAGTATTCTCCTGTTACGAAACGCGCTGCTCTACGTTGAACGGCTTCTATCTTGTTGAAGCTGTATATTATTTATATATCATATAAATCATATATATATCATTCCAAATTATACAAGTAGTAGGGTTAGGTGATCTCGAGAACAATGACCCCTGCCCCTCAAAACCTGTATGTATAGCTAAATTCAAATTTAAATGTGCGTGAGAATTTAACAAAAATATTCGTCTCCTAGCAACGTAAAAATTGCGTGTGTCATTCAAATTACGAGAGAATTTAAAATTGTGCATGCAAATTGTCTTAAATGTTAGTAGTATACAAATAAAATTACTGTATTTTGTAAAAATGTGTCTATTTAAACAACATTTTTTGTACAAAAATCAAATTTAAAACAACATGGGAAAATTTTAATTACACGCAGGATTATGTACTATTATTAAATTGTATTTAAGGGAAAAATGCACGAGAACACTCGTGTTTAATACTTTTCTATTAATCAGATGCAAAACATAATCACGCAACAATTATTCATACGTTACATATATATTACTTGTATTGAATTTCAGTAATATAGCTATGATATAACCATATTTTGTGAAAATTGATAAATTCCTAAATAATATCCCTAAACTTCTAAATAATTCTCTAAAAGTTATCTAAAAATTCTTAAAACTACTAAATAGTTCCCTAAAGGTATGCTAAACTCCTAAATGAATCCCTTAATGTATGCTAAGAATTCCCCAAACTCCTAAATGATTTCATAATTACCATAAATAAAAATAAAAAAGTTTATCCATAAAAACATATATTCTGTTATAACAAGCAGGATATCTCACTACAACAGTTAACGTTTACATCATAGCAGAAGCATTAGTAAATGTATCTTTGGATAACTGGGCATCATCAAGCAAACACATAACCATTATAAAGATAAATGTTCCATTAACTCTTCTCGTCAGATGAATATTTTTCCTCTTCCTCTGTATTCTCTTCATCAACGTCCACCTCCCTTCTAATTATTCTGCCAACAGTTTCTTACACTTGGTTTTTCTAGATCCACCATGATCCTTTGATTGCCTCCTCCAAAGTACAGCTCATAGTAGCACGGTTACTGTTTATCTTCTTCAATTCATTAAAGCGGGTATAAAGAAGCTACAAGGCATTGTCTTTGTTATATTTATCTATAAAAATAAGAGTCTCTAACATCCTACGTTTGACCAATATTTTAATATCAGATAGGGAAGACTGGTTTACCTCGTTTTTTGTCCTATTCTGAAGAATAAATTTAATTATAAATGAATGTTTGACATCCAGCTTTGTAATATCCTTATAACGTCATAATTCGTTGTTATCGTCCTTAATATTTTTAGCTTGTCACTCCTAATCTATTATTGCAGTGAAACTGTTATCGTGGAATTTCGGAAAATCAGCCAATCAATCGTCTGGGTGGTAAGAAAGAATGAATCGAGTGGAATAACTATAGAAATAGTTGATTTTACATGCATTATTATTCACTTAGACTTAAACAATTATAAATATCACTACAATTTATATGATTGAGAAAGGATTAATTATATTTATAAGACAAAATGTACAAATTTTTGCTTTAAAATAAATAAGTATAGTATGTGTACGAAGTTTACCAATATTACATAGATATTGTATCCCACATTATATACCTATACATATATTACATTTTCTGATTTTAATGAACAAACATTTATGAGTCTGATAGAACACATACATGAGTTGGAAATTGCATTGTGAAAAATCCGCGGACACGTATATATAATTTACTGAAGCGAACATTATGCCTACATCATTAACATTAACTTACTTATATGCTTACTCTATTTAAAGTCTTTGCCTGTACCTTAACTTGCTTTGTCTAGCTGAATGTTACAACTATAGACTTGAAATAGTACAACAATTTAAGTACAAACATTATATGTCATATAATATATACATTGCCTAATATAAACATTTATTCAGTTATGTACAGATAATTTCCTATACTGTAATATATATATATATATGTATATACCTATATCTAAGACCAGCGCATACATTTTTTATGGATAGGGGCTATTTCTAGATTACACTATCGCGATTATCTTCATATTAATTAAGATTGTGCGGAACAATCGGCTAATGGGTTGGTCTGTTAACCCCCTAGTTGCTGGATCGAGCCAGTCTGAGGTCTCATCTTTTTATACGAATTATATAAGGAATAAAAGAAAAGGAATATTTTAATTTAAAATTCTTACGCAAATGCAATCGATTTAAACAAAATTATTCTATAAGTATTTTTACTTATTATAAAGATATGTGTCTTTATTTATTTTATAATTTTATAATCATTATATAAATAAGCTATTTAATGTAGTTTATTGGTGGTGTACTACCATAGTATTTTGTAAACTTATTTTATTTTAAGCTCTAACATTCTGGTGGGTGTACTACCGTCAAGTTTGTAAATATTTGCATCCCAGAATAGAAATGTAATAGAACTTTCACTCCAATTTCTATATACCCCAGCACTTTCTACCACCCAGACAAAACGAAACCGCAAAACCGAAACTTAAGGAATTCCCATATTATGTGCTCTGTCTAACTTACTTTATTTAAAGTCTATGCTTAATACTCAATACTTAGTTATTTTCAAGAACCCACGAGATGTCAACCAAGTGAGCAATCTCGGACATCATATGTTCTCAGGGAATTCCATATTCCTATAACCAGGTCATACCTAATCAAATGGTAATAAAAATTGAACCAATTTTGAATGGAAAATCTTTCTAGAAAATGGTTGCATCTAGTGAAGACGAGTAAGAGAAATACAAAATTAATAGTGACAAATTGGAGGAAGAAGCAGTTAAATTACCCTCAAGTCCACCTCCACAACCTGAACATGCACGTACACCACTTTCTGACAATTGTATTTTGTCAGGCAGTTGACACGTTTCCCAAACACTGTCGGAGCAAGGGTCGTCTGCTTCTAAGTTTTCTTCAAAAGAAAAATTATAAATGGGATGACCAAGGCCTTATTTTTTATCAAGATGGTAACAAAATCGACACATCTAATATATTGGACTTAGTGCGGTATGCTAATGATAGCCGAATAAAGAAAGCTCCATCAAATGGCTGGTACCAATTTGAAAATGATCTATGCCTCATGAATGTACCAAAATATATTTGGGTGCTGACAAGTAGGTAATGCCAACGCCACCGGACTAGTATGTGTCAACACCACAAGCACCAGTACCAATAGTACATCAACCTACGCCATTAATTAAGCATACATTTAGGAATTTATTTAGGAGTTTAGCATACATTTAGGAAATCAATTAGGAGTTTAAGGAATTTTTGCACACTTTTAGGGATTCATTATGGAGAGTTTAGGGAATTTTCAGCATACTTATATGGAATCATTTAGAAGTTTAGGGATAATATTTAGGAATTTATTAATTTTAACAAAATACGGTTATATCATAGCTATACTACTGAAATTTAAGAAAAGTGGTATATATGTAACTTATGAATAATTGTTGCATGATTATGGTTTGCCTCAGATTGATAAAAAAGTTTTAAATAGAAGTGTTCTCGTATTTTTGGCCATTAAATACGATATAATACTAGTACAATTAGTATTATAACAAGTACAAATAACACTAGTATAATTGAAATCTTCCACTGTATTATTTTATTTGAATTTTACGTAAAAGTTTTGTTTAAATATACACATTTTTTCAGAATGCGGTAACTTTATTTCTATACTACTCACAATTAAGACAAGTATTACATATATATATATAAATTATTAATTTATGAATAATTGTCTCGTGATTATGGTTTTCCTCTAATTAATTGAAAAGTATTAAATAAGGCTGCGCAAATCTGTTCCCGTAATTTTTTCCTTTAAATATTATTAAATACTAATACATAATCCAGCGTATTTAAAAATATCATGGTGCATGCAAAATTTGAAATTCTCTCGATTTGAATGACGTGCGCAATTTTTACGTTGCTAGTAGACATAGTTGCCGTGCACATTAAAATTTGAATTTGGCGCCACATACAAGGGGAGCGTCTTTGTTCTCCTCGAGATCACCCCACTCTACTACTTATATATGTCTGAATTTATAATGCAGGTTATTAGTAGCAAAAACAATAGCTCGTAGAGTATATATTTTTATGTTTAGTTACTTTATGCAAGAAATAATAAATTGTAATTAATATTAACAACGTCCATTCTTTTCCATAACCACCTTTCTATTTTTTGTTTATGACGTTTCCCAAACACAAAATTAAACACCTATAGATTGAAAAACAAATATTTCGATTAACATTAATAATAACATTTTCTAGTAAAAACCTAACGGATTTTTTCTGTAATTGTTGTGTTCCTAACCCGCCCATTCATTGAGAGAGAAATCGAAAGATTCTGGAGATAAAGGATATGACTAAAGTTGCGTTCTGAACAGGAGCTTCTGGATGGGCACTAATGGTGTTTGTCCTAGTAACATGGTGTTTGTCTCGAAACGAACGCGTCGAACTTCAAGACAAAGTAATCTATTTATTTTAATTTATATCTATTGGATCTTGCTGCGCTGCAATTGATCTTGTTGTAGACTATGCACTCGGCAGTCGGGTTCAAGCCAATTGGTGCTTATAGTAATTAACTAGGGTACAGTGTACAGTTTAGAGTTGGTGGATGGCAGAAGCTTTTCCTCTGGTAAGCTCTCTTCAGTACCACTTGTCTTTTTCCTTTTAGTCACTCTTGACATCTACCAACTGTCTGGCCAACTGACTCTCCACTCCCGCTTCAGCTTTCTGTTGCACGCTTTCATAATGGCTCCCCCTCTGGTCCTTGCTTCAGATTAATCCATTATCGTGCCTTGTTTAGCGTGCTTAACTACAACCTCATTTCCTCAATACCGCATTAGACTGGAATACATTGTTATTCGATGATAATTTTTCTTTCGCAAAGCTGATTTAGTTTTTTACCGATTTTTTTTTCAGTTTATCGCCCTCCCATTTGAGGGCCTTATTAGAGTTTGAGAGAGCTTCTGTATCGAAGTCTGTACATTTACTTAAAGTATACTTATTGATTTAAATTCCTCTTGATGCATGTATAGTGGGTATCAATAGACAGAAACCAATAGAAAGATTTTTTCATCGTACTTTTGGATTTTGAAAAACTAAATGTTAACAAAAATAAAAAAAAATACCATCAGTGATTGTCGACTCAAAATAAAATAAAACAAGAGTTTCTTTAACGAGTTTGGTGTGGTACTAACTTTATAGTATTTTTGTAAATATCGGAATAATATGTTTATTTACAATAAATCAAACATGATATTCTTATTGTATAAGTAGGATAAATGAATGACTAAATATTAAATAGATATATAAAATATGTTATACTAAGTCAAAATAAACTAAATCCGTAAATTAATTTAAATTTGATTAATTATATAAGCGATAGTGGTACATAATTTGAATCTTAAAGAAAATCAAATTAATATTTAGAAATAACAAAGATCAAGCAAATAATATTAATATTTAAAAAATTCTATAGCGCACAATTCATATATAATATACACATACTCGTATAATATGTACACATATATATATATCTCAAACGTTAAAAAAATAATTCTTTCACAAAATATTTAGGATTAATATTTCAACATTTTAGGTTTTCAAACTGCGACAATAAAAATGAATTTCTAATATATGGTTAATTTTATAAAAAGTAAACAGCAATGTTTAGAAAATTCTTTCTATGTCAATTAATTAAATTATTTAGTTTCAATAAAGTCAATGCATACATTTTATTAAAATATATAATTAAATGCAAAACTTTACATTTATTACTTATATAATGTATTAAAACGATTTTATATTAACTGATACATATATATAACAACAATATATAACACAATATTTAATTATTATATAATAGTAATATAATGGCTCACGATTCACATATCCAGTTATATATGCTTTAGTATAAAGGCAAGTATTTCAATTGAAGTGTCGAGTGTAAGCACTTATAAGAACTATATAATAATTATTTTGCACAATTATTTCGAATTTTGCACAATCTGATCTAAGTCAACTTATACCTATTATATAAATTATGGTACATTTTTCAAACATAGCGATGATCAGTATTAGTTTTTTTACACAAAAACTGTTAGCAGATAATAAATAAGAAATCAATTATAGTCAACTTTTTCCGATTTGGCAATTATAAAGTGTTAAATAGTCATGTTTTGTAGTGAGGCTTCATAATAGGAAGCATACAAGTTTAGTCAACTTATATGCGGGTAATCATCCAGGGGATACATACGCAAAAATATAATTAACTGAGATATTCTGCACGTGCAATTTAGCTGTTTTCTTCTGCAAAAGTTACATAGTTTATAGAGTTATGTGCAGCAACTGACGCCAAACTATAACACTTGTGTCAACATAAAAAAACGCGTTATTTTATCAAACACTATACATATAGGTATAGGTTGAAGTGAATATAAAGGTTGAAATGCAGCTGCCCTAAGTATGTGCAAAATAGGCAATTAAACAGAGAGCCAAAATATACGCAAGATATATATATGTGAATTCCTGGATGGTTAACTTTTTAAATAGGTACCATATTATTTTGCAAGTCTTCTCTAGAGATCCTGGATTTGCCAATGATTTAAAACTAATTATATTTGTCTAGTATCTGCAGAAAATACATGAATACATAATTTGAGCTATCATGAATAACTATATGGTATTTACATTAATTATTTACATCCTTAGTTTTTATTTGAATATTACTCAATTTCATTGCGGTTACTAATTGTTTTATGAATGTATTTCTATGTATGACATTAAAATGATATATTTATATATTAATTTTTAAAAAGTAAAAAATATTTTTTTTACATAATATGTATAATTCAATTTAAAACCAATTTATAATTCCAAATCTACTATGCATATGTACATAAATTTAAAATAACTAATAATAACAAAATTAACTTATAGTCTACTCACCAAACTAGCATCTGACCCAATTATATATGTCTTAATTACAAATATATTATGCAATCTTTAAAGACTTTTTATGGTGTTGTTTTGTCCTCAATTTTGGACACCTAAATAATTTTTGTGTTCTTCTTAACAGTATCCCTCTCATCTATAAATTATTTAGCTGTAGTTGATGCATTATACTCTTGACGATAAGCATCCATACATAACGCTTTGACTGGTATTTCTTGTGCATATTTCAGGGAAATTGATTCATTCAAATTTGCTAATTAAAAGTTAATGAATTGACTTATATCAAAAGATCAAGTCAATTTTACTTTCAATATCATTAAAGAAATGTGCCATTTTCTAACCAGTGTCCTTGGGTCTTTGACAGCTCAAAATCTCATGAAAGAATATTCTGTAGGTTTCCCAGACCAAATATGGACGAACAACAGATCAAATCTGACATAACTACATCAAATATGAACTGAAAATTTAATAGGACAACAATTATTTACATAAGAAGTTCAAATTCAACTTACAGTCCCGGTCAATGATTTAGCATATTTTAAAAAACATGTTTTTCCGATAAATTGAGTATGTATGTAATAAAATGTAATAAAACCATTAAAACATGTTAAAAATTATGATAGTATATTACAAATATTATA
>JAYRBW010061121.1:0-10489 GCA_036023295.1 Invenusta paracnida | reverse complement strand
TATTAGCGAATTTAATTTAAAAATACTTATTTATAGATTTAATACAAATTTGTTTTTTCAAAATATGACTTTGAGATTGTAAACACCGTTCAAAGTTTTAATGCACACTTATTATTGGAGTTGTTAAATAATTGTTTTAAATAGAACGACTGTTGATCTATTATGATGTCATTGTTTTCATGGAAATGATGTGAAATAGTTAATTTCATTTATTCTTTTTTATCTCATTGTTGTGCATATTGATATATAAAAAATGTATATAAGTAGGTACAAATATGCAATAGATTTGGAACCACTAACGGAAATCTTATTATCTTAAATTAACATTATTAGACTGTCAATACTCTTGGTACATACATTAACGTTTTAATATACATATGATATTATTTTTATAATAATTGTTCATGACATATTTCCTTGATTTTTTCAGCATTTTAATGATTAAAAATTCTTCACAGGCATACCTTTATGAATTAGTTTTCACCCCAACCATCAGCCTCAGATGCGGGGACCCATACCTCTCCTGGCATGTACCTTCGAGACGACCCTCGTTCGGGCACTCAACTGGAGAATCAAAGCGAGTTACGGGCTCCCAATGGCGAAAAAGCGGCTCATTACTTGGACGCAGCGTTAGCGGCTCGTATTCAGCCTGAAAGCGAGGAAGAAGGTCGCATGTCGCATCTACTTTTTACTCTCCACGTCTATCAGTACCGGGTGGAGAAGAGTGGCAATGGATCCGAAGGTAAGGGATCTTCATAACACCATTAGCGTAAGAAATGAGATGATTTCAATATGTTCTCAATTTTCTTTTTTAGTCGCCGGAGGACGCAGCCGTCTTCATCTTATCGATCTAGGAAGTGGTCGGGTAAGCAAGGAGCACTCCATTTCCGCCCCAGCAACGTCCTCAGTCGTGGCCCCTGCTGACCAGCAGACCCAGGCTCTCTCTCTGCCGGGGATAGCAAGTGTGCTCCAAGCTCTGGCCACCGGTCAACGCCACATACCCCATCGGGAGAGTAAACTATCCCAATTGCTCCGGGAAGCCTTGGGAAGTCTCACTTGCCGTACATGTATGATTGTTCAGGTGTCCTCCAATCTTCAACATTATACAGAGAGCCTTCAGGTTTGTGTAATGATCGATTAAATCTACTACTGAATTCTAACTGTAATTAGTTTAATTTAACTCATTTAATTAGTTCATATTATAAAACTATTATTTAATTAATTGATCTTTCAAATAGTAAAACACACAATTAACAATTTAAAAGTAATTTTTACCTAATTATTTTTATATAATTGACATAGCTACTCAACGTACTATAATTATTCTGTTTTAAAGGTTGTGCAACTAGCATCTAAGATCCAAAGATTACGTCGTCGCAAAAACCGAGGTGGTCTTTCAAACAGCGGTGCTTCCTCTGATGACTCATCTTCTTGCGACAGTTTTGGTATGCGCCGGGCAGGTCGAGGAGCACGTCCACAGATGGGCCTCCTACGAACCTCGGCACTCACCTCAGCCTCTGAGGCCGATTATACCTCGAGCAGTGAGCAGTCCTGCGACACGGTTATCTATCTCGGTCGAGGTGGCAGTGCAGGCGAGATGACGGATGGAGAGGGGCCACCTCCACTCATTCAGATGGGAGGAACACCCAGACGACGATTATCTATGCCGCACACCTCGGGATCCGCATCGGTAAGAGATTAAGTCTGATTGAATCTTTTTCTACATTACTGTTGTAATAATTTTGAGAAAATTTACCATCATTTGCCTTTTTTAGGACCAAAGCGACAGTAGTCAAAAGACCAGTGGAAGTCGGCAACTCCGCTCTCCTCTAACCAACAAGAAAGCCGCTCCACGAACAAACGCTCTTGCATGGCCGCGGGCGGCGGTCAAGAACGCTATCGAAACACTGAGTACCCAGAAGGAACAGTGGGTTGATGGTCCTAGGGCCGTGTACGAGGAATCCGACGAGCCTACCCTTATTGAAGAGACTACTGAGAACCAGAAACAAATACCGCCCCCACCACTACCCCAACCAACAATGATGGTGGATCAACAGACGTGTGCCGAGCTGTCGTCAGTTCCCCAACTGCCTTCTCGACTTCTTCCGCCACCTCTCTATCCATATTCGGTAAGTGCTCCTGGTGAGGGAATGGAGCCGCAAACAAATATGACCCATGAACGGTCTTTTCCACAGCATCAAGAACTACACTCTTCGACATCTCAAGAGTCGCTTGGCGCAACACAGCCGGTTACAGTGGACAAGGAAACGCAATCGGAGGAGCCGTACGAGAGCGAATCAAGTCCAACGACCAGTACCTACTCCACTTTGGATAGAAAAAATAACCGCGTTCTCTCCGATATTAGCGAACGTACGGAGGATGTTGACACAACACCCAATGACAGTGAAAGAGAACAGCATTGCTATGACGACGATGAAGATGAGATAAAAAATGACGTTTTGGATTCAATTGAGCCTCCTCCATTGCTGGCGTCGGGTACACCAACACTTGACACAAGTCTTTGTGGCACCATGGGTAAGTTGTCTGTCAATTTTTCAACTTGACCTTTATTTAGCATAAATAAAATATTTATTCAATAAATATTTCTTCACTTTTTAGGTTCAGCTCAACTTCAAATGCAAGATGAGACCACAGTGATGGCTGCAGCTAACGCCTTTGGTCTAGCTACTACTGCTTCTGTGTCTATTGGATGTGTTGACTCCGTCGGAATTGTTTCAATTAATTCTGCCGATGCCCAGCCAAGTGGTGGCGACTCAAGTGGAGCTTCACCTCAACTTCCAACATCCAGAGGAGATTCTTCCCCAGTTCACTCTACTTCACAGCCTTGTTCTACGCAATCACAACAACAAAGGCACCAACAATACAATGGAGGACTACACCAAACTAGTGCCAATGCTACGAATATAACAACCACAACAACTGCCACTGGTGGCAGTCACCAGCTGCCTAGGGTTAATCACTTCGTTAGGGATTGGGTCGAAAAGCACAGTGTTCTTGCGACAACCGCTGCTGCAGCTGTTGATCAGGAAAATGATACAGATAAAAAAGTATGCAAATTTTAAATATATAATTTTAAGTATTTCTAACTCATAAAATTATTTATTTGTGTGTTTTTTCTTGCAGGATTTCGTTCGTGATGACCCTCGTCAATTAACCACTAGTATACACAGCTCACCAGGGCATACAACCTCTTATCTACCTCCGACACAAGGAACGGATACGACCCGATCTACTCCTCGTCACCACACATCAGGGGAACACTCCAGTGGACGTAGACACCACCGTACTGGTCGCAAAATTCGGGATTCTGGTGGTGCGAATCAGCAACAGCTTGATCCGCCAGCACTGCCTCCTAGTCAACCTGCTGTGAGTCTTGCGCGAGTGGCACAGTGGATCCAAGAGGTTAACTATGAAACTGGTTCCATCGAAGAACACCCACCACACCAACAACAAACCTCACACACTCATGTGAGTCACTCTGGCAGGAGTGGATATCGTCACAATTCTCACCGATTCTCCCAGTATCGCGCACCCAACAATCAGCACCATACACAACCCATGGCTGTAGGTGGCTCCCTGGACCGGAAAAACCTGCACCACTACGACTCAGGAACAGCGGCTCCGGCACCCTCAGAGCTCACGTTCTCAGGCCGGAGTGCTAGCACCGAGAGTTACGATCGTCGAGGCCGTTCGGTCCCACCGAACTCTGTGGGCTCTGAGCAAGAGACCGAGAACCAGCGAATTTGGTACTCAGCTACTGGAGGTCCACCGCCACTCCCAGCAGAGCGTACCCCGCAACACTCGCGCATTCCCACTCCGGAGTCGGTATCGAGATCTTCATCTTCAGCGTTCCGCCGACCTGATGGAGCTTCCGACCCACATCTTAACCACCAAGAAGTGCCTGTCGCCGGTCGGAAACAGTTGCCTGCCTCCCCGAAACTCCCCATTCCTACAAGCGGACATAACAGGTCGGCATCAATGGGCTCTACTGGTGCGGTTGATGCCAATCCTAAGCCTCGTACTGGGTCTCTTATGCGCGGTAGTGGCGGATTCTTCTCACGCTCCAAGAGTGACAGGAAGGAGAGCTCGTCTGCAGATTCCAAGAAAGTGGTTTCCACAGGCGTCTGTACAACGGGAAGCTCATTTAGGAAGTCTTCAATTACTACAGCTCCACCTCCATCGAGCTACCTGAATAACATTTCCGGCGGTGTTATATCGAGTCCCCGACTAACAAGCAGTGGTGGCCACCTCGGATATAGAAGCGGTTCAGGCGGTACCAAAAAGCACCGTTCTTCCAGCGGTTCTCCTGCCAGTAGTGGCCATTCAAGTGGCGAGAGCGCTATGTTGTCTAGACAAGATTCACACAGATCCGCTTCTGTGGTTCCCAATGTGGTGCCACAAACGGGGATTGGAGCCATAGGGGGTATCCCACCTTCATCTCTCACCGCGGCAGGATCAACGTCTTCCGCTTCCAAGACAGACAAGAAGGATAAACTTTCAAAGGAGAAAGGAAAACTTAAAGAAGGGAAAGCCAAAGTATGAATTGTTATAAATTTAAAAATATAAAACAAATGTTTGTGTCAGATTTATTTATTGTTTTGTTTTTTATTTCATTCCTAGCTTCTATCATATCCTTATTTTAGTTACCTTTTAGTTTTATATATTTTCTTATTTTTACACAGGAGGCAAAAAGTCGGCTAACCAGTTTCTTGTCAAGCCCTCTTTTCGGGAAGAAGAAGGTCAAGGACAGTTCAAAGAAAACTCCAACTGTGGCCGTTGGGGGAATTCCTGCCGCTTCAATGTCTATACGGAGCCCGGGCACCTCTGGGATCCCGCCCCCAAGTACAACATTAAATGGGAGCAATAAACAGGACAAAACGGGTAGCGCAAAACTAACTGGCGGATGCAGTCATAAGCGAAGCAGTAGTGTGGGTGCCACAGCCGGAAGTTGCGTTGCTATCGCCGCTCTCAGCGTACCTGACAACCAACAAACCGACGCAAGAGGTGATACTCGTTGTGTAGGCGTGGGAACTGGAGTGGCACAGTCCTCCAGAAATCCTGTGACTCCTTCGGTGCTTGTGTCACCTTACAGTACTGTAACTCCACCGAGGGCATGCGGTCCTGCGAGTTCGGGTCAGGCGAGTTCCGACTGCAGTGGAATGTGCACAGGTCTTGGTGGCAAGGGCGGAGGTCTTTTGCGTTCCTCATGCTCATCTTCACATCACCACGGTCATCACCACACTGCTCGCTGTGGACACGCAAGCAGCGGCTATGAGTCGATGATACGAGACAGTGAGCTCTCCTCACACAATGATTCAACGAGTGAGAGTTCGGTGGCGGGGCTTCCGCTTTTGTCAACCAACACTGCCACAATTGTGCACCACCACCATCATAAGAGCAACCCGCCTGTGGCCAATAGTGCACTGCTCACATCCATTTCATCCTCAAAGACAAAAAATAATTCTCGTTGTAAGTTTTTTATGCGGTTTTTTATTGTTAAACTTATAGTATGTTTCTTACAAGTTTAAACGAGAAGTATTAACATATTTTCTTTATTCTCGTATAAACGATTGCATTTCTCAACAAATAAAATATTAATTCGTTTTTTGAGTAAATACAAGTTTACTCTACTAATTCAATGTACTTTATTGAATTAATTTTACTTTTGTATTTTTGTTTCAAGTGGTAGACATTTGTTTTAGTAAAATATTTATGATCCGTCTATTAACTTTCGGTAAAACAATTTCGCATAAATATTACAAATGTATAAATAATTTAACTAGAAATATATTGAATTTTGCGTTTAGTTACTAATCTGAACGATTCCCCAGTATATACGAGTATATATGCGAAGATAGGCTTTGTCATTGTCACAATATGCGATGCCATTCTCTGCATGCACATCTATGTATGGTTACTTATAGTTCCACCTGACCCGCCTTCTCTCCAATCCTCCTTCAGCGTCGTCGTCCTCCTCTCGACGAAGCTGCTCGGCTCCACCACGCTCGGCCACCTCGGAAGACACCTCTCAGAGTCCGGCCAGTGTCCGCCGACTCTTCCCCCGGGTCTTGGTGGGTCTGGCTCCCGAGCACTGCCGCCGCCTCGATGAAATAGAGGTAGTTTGCGTACTGTACTCATACCATTACAGAATTGTAAATAACGAGTCAGGTATATCAAGTGAACAGTATAAAAACGTTTGGCACGAAATACTCTTATTTAGAACAGTAATTAAAAATATAAATATCTAATTAACATTATTTTAGATTCAATCGATTTTTAATACAATTTTGCGTGGGTTATAGGTATGTATTTAAACTACTTTACTAACTCTTATTCTAAAGTATTTTAAAAGTGTAATATACATGTAATAAGCGCAATATACATATGTATTTATTGCCTTTATTTTTAAATAAACTTAGAAAAATTCAAGTTAGAAGTTAATTCGTGTAATTTTTTAGAAAATAGAACTTGTGTTAGTTTCTAAACTGGCAAACTCGATCATCTGAAATATAAATATTTGTAAATGTAAACTGCAGTAATTTTATTTTTAAATTATTGACGGAACTTAAAAACATTTGCGGTAAACATTTTTAAGGGTTTAGCGATCTAACTATAAAAAATTTTTAAAGAAATATTTACACCTATATGCTTTTATAAATTGTTTCAAGTAATGAGGCTCATATTATTTATTTGAGTATTGACTTATATATAATATAATATAATTGTTTTTATTATTTATATGAAATATATTATTGGTGACGTATGTATTGTATATAAAACAGGTAATGCTGCCAAATAATTTGAATGATAAATCTCCTTATTTCATGTGAATCTCTCTCTCCTTCTTATAAAGGACATCGGCCGTCAGATCCAATACGAAAAGATGTACGACCTTCTCGCTCAACAAGACATCTTAAAACAGGAGCTCCTTGAGACACGGGAACGCCTCATGATCGATCCTGTATCTTGGGGATTCGAACGTAAGTTGTTCGAACGCAAGAAATAATTGCTTTTTTTAAATATAATTGAATAGGCAACTGATAAAGCAAGCGAGAATGATATTATTTTAAAACAAATGTAGTTGATAACATTCATAATCCCACACATGTCTTCATGGTGCTAATGATAGACATGCATGGCGTAATTTTTGTCAAGATCAGAGCCCCAATCTGGTGGTAAGTTCAACCTGATCTGAATGCTATATTTTTCTCTTTAAAATTGTTTCACTACATATGTCAAAGACCGAGTGTGCAGGCAGTATGCTTATACCTATATCTAATAAAACTCTGAAGATCAGTTTATGTGTCTTGGGGTAACGTCTACATACGTCAATGTGTTATTTTCTTACGTTTGCACTTAGTTCCTTCTCGAAGCATTTAGCAATCATCAATGCTACTTCAGATTCATTTATTAATCTTTAATTACAAAATAATTGTTTTCAGTCGAATTAAATCATTTTAAATTTATTGTATTAATTTCGTTTCTATAAAAACCTGTAAACACCAATGTATTGCTTGTGGATGTATAAATAATATTTTGTAAATATGTACAAATGCTCTATTAATGTTAAGGCTTACCATCGGCTCACAGATCTTTTTAACCTTATTTTACAATATTCTAATTTTACATTCTGCACAAATTGTATTATTTATTATGTACAGTGTAATTTAACAACTCTCTCTCTCTCTCTCTCTCTCTCTCTCTCTCTCTCTCTCTCTCTCTCTCTCTCTCTCTCTCTCTCTCTCTCTCTCTTATGTATCCTTTATAGTTTACGTGGCAGAGCAAATGGATCCTGAGGATCCAGGATTCCTAGAAGCGCTCGCCAAGGAAACGGATGTTCTTCGAAAACGTGTCGATGCTGCCAAGTCTCACGTTATGATGGTGACCAGCTTTGATACGAAGGGCGCCATAACCGCCACTGCTGGTACCCCATCAATGTCTTCATCACGAAGTCTTTCCAGCTCAAGTCTCATGGCTTTCATCACAGGGACAACGGTGGTTATGTAGTGGTCTCCAGCTCGCTCTTCTCTCACTGTGTTAGATCAATGCCGATGAATAAGAAGATGCATCACGCTGTGCAACTATACCATTCTGAGAAGATTACTGATTTTAGGCACACTGAACTCAGGGAAAGATCTTTAAATATGTACAGATCAATACGCAACATGTATATAAATTAGTTCATAGTTTGCAGAGAAATATTTACCAAATTATTTGTTTCCTCGTCAGACGGCTGCGTAATAGCCATTGACTGTGAACTAAATAACACCATTACGTAGAATACAATTAGCCATTTATTCTACTCAATTTAAACATAAGGTGATTGCATTGCAAGTTACGAATATGAATTTTTGTTTTTCTTGTTTGTTTATTCATAATGGATTACACATATCATTTCTCATATAATCCTTCTCTTATTTTATTTATATATTTGCACTTTGGCTTTATAAATGTAATTCTTAAGTGCCCGTTTTTATCTACTACATATATATACAATTCAAATCCATTTTTACTCTACTGTGGCTCATTCAATTTTTTTAATTAATATTTTCTGCATCTTACCATAAAAACAATACACTAATGTGGCGAAGATATACAAACAATCGGTTTTTGCACTTCTTATTTCTTCAACTAATATCTAATTTCATTCATATAATATTATTACAGAGGTATATTAAGTATTTCTTCTTATGATTAATTGATTCATACATTATTTATTTTTTGTGATATCAACAAATTTAACTTGTTATTTTTGAAGTTTTGACTTCAAAATAGACAGTTGTACAAAATGCTTAACCTGAATTCTGCCTCAAGGATAATGTTATATCTACTATCAATCGCTATCTCTATTTTATTTAACACATGTAAATATCTTTAATTTATAATATAGAGGTTTAGGTTAGACATGCATTCATAATAATTGGTAGATATTTGTAAAAAAGAAGTGTTTAATTCAATTTGGTCATTTAAGAAATTACAATATTTCATACACGTAATGTACAGTTTAATTATACCATATAAATATTCTTTGGAATTGGAAGGACGAGCTTATTACATTATCAACTCTATATACCTAGTGTAGCTTATTTTGTAACCAACATTTAAATTTGAAAGGGGAACCTCAATTTTGTATTCAGTATCTTAATATATTTGTCATTTGCATATATTAATTGACTGTAAACAAATACTATGCTAACTATTTCTAACTATTAATTCATTTATTATACCCATTTGCATACTTTTTAATAAATATATTATATACAAAATAGTCCATGTCTATTTTGAATTCTCTTGAGTGTATCAACACACTGTCTGCAATTATACAGTTTTAAAGTTTGTGTGCAACAATATAGGTGCACAATGAGTTCTGAAACATTTGTAGAACTATCCATAATATTTTATAAATTAAACATTTTCAATGAGACAATGCGCTAATGTTATTGGGTTCTAAATTCACTTAAGTCAACGTAACAGTAAATAAACCTAAATTACCAATCAATGATAACTTCTGAAGTTTCCCAAATATTTAAGTGTTTAGGCGAACTTTCGGAGGCTCTTTCTACTTATAGTGGACGGAAATATATACATTTATCACTTTATCTTTGGATAAATTTGCACGTACAATTATAATTAATCAATGAAAACATATTAGAAGATATAATACTTTTGATTAAAAATTATGCAAGTTGTAGAATCAAAACACTCATAAACCAAAAAAATCATAATAGTTTTATAGCATTATTATCGAAAGGATTTAGTGTGAATTAG
Organism: Invenusta paracnida; assembly: GCA_036023295.1. Lineage (NCBI taxonomy): Eukaryota > Metazoa > Platyhelminthes > Proseriata > Coelogynoporidae > Invenusta > Invenusta paracnida. The sequence goes on along the minus strand of JAYRBW010061121.1, from coordinate 700 downwards.
TAATTACTTCACACTTAAGTGCGTGAAGAGCACTGTGTGAGTTAGTGCGCATTTCATTTTTATAACCAGAGTGGAAAATTTCTACTTTAACTTAATTTATTAAAACAATGGAAATAAAATATGTACATATCATTCATAAAAACATAATGCCAACTGATTTGCTTGATTCCTTATATTCTACTAGTTTGAAATTAAGTTTTCATAAAATACAATACAATTGTTGGCCGAACGATATGTAAAATGTAATAAATACCACGTTAAGAGGTTTTAGAAATTATAGGACTAGAATAATACACATATACTTATTGTTTCAGGTTAAATTTCAAACTGAATACACATATATCTATTTATGTATCTCACATATCAAATTTAATCATACGAAATCACAGGAATAATGTAAATAGGTTACTAATTAAATTCAGTTAATTCTAAAATTTAAATATTTTTTTACTTTCGTTATCCGAAAATATAAACAGCACCATATGGATTAATCTAAAAAGTCAGATTATGTGATAATATGTAATCAAAGAAAAAATCAAATATCTCTGTATCTATGTGTACTTTTAATGAAAACGATTCTAATAATATGTAAAACGGGGTGAGTTCGCCACTTTTTAGGGGTATTTTTAAGTTTTCCTGCCATAGCAAGAGTATCAGTCAATCGATTTTCTTAGTTCAAACTTTATTTTGCCTTTCGAAT
>JAYRBW010061120.1:0-30946 GCA_036023295.1 Invenusta paracnida | reverse complement strand
ACTTTAGTTCGCTCTTTTGAAATGTCACTAAACAGTTTTCTCTCAATATAAAGTTCGCTCAATTTAATGCTCGCTCAATTCAAAGATTTCAATCTTCGCTCAGTTTAAAATTCGTTCTTATGATTTGTAGTTGTACACCTTTTAGACAATGACATTAAGGACGTCTGTCGGCACTATCCATCGAGCTGGACTAGGTGGCTTTATGTTTACAGTGATATTATAAGTTGTTTATCTGTTATCTTTGCTTATATCTATATCGATCTTCTGTGGACCTAGATAATAACATTTATTTTATTATATATGAAGACGACTAATTATAGTGCAGGTGGATATACATGAAAAGAAGGGTCGGAATCAAAAATCAATAAAGGCAAAAAATTAAGGATCATGCAGTTTTTTCACATGTATATTGTACCTATGTATATATACATATTTTATTAAAATCTCTATTGTATTGTTTTACAATAAGTAATGGTATTTAATCGTTTTAACTATTTTTAATTTTTGTAATATACAAACCGAATAATCAATTTAATTTAATAATAATTGAACTTATAATTCTATTATCAACTTATTCTCCCAGATCACTGTTATTTAGGTAATAGCATTATTAATAGGGAATTTTCAATAACTATGCAATTAAAATTCCATGCACAATTAAAAAGAAGCTATATAATTGGTTATTTATAGATATAGGTAGTGTTAACGTTTGTTATTATCATATTATACATTATTGTATAGTAAGCAATCTCTTTCAAATATATATCTTTTTAAAACGTTTAATGTGATCTAAATACCTATGTAATTAAATTATTAAGCCATAAGATTAGGAGCTATCGATTAAACAATAGTTTTATATTTTCCATAGAGGACAATTAATCAATATTTACACATTTTTATGAAGTTAAAAGAAATTCAAAAGGATACATTTAGAATATTTGTACAAGTTGGCAAGACAATGACATTGTATTATAATAATGTTCAATAAACAAATATATGGAAGAAGTAAGTGTTGCTATATATAAAAGTATGGACATATAATAAATAAATTATACCTTACTAATTATTTTATATAGGTATATATCTTATTGGTAGTACTTATATAATATCGTTTGACATTGAGATAACAACTACGGTGAAATAGACAATATCACAGAATCCAGGTGACAAATATAATGTAAATACTCTATTAGTTAATTAGGACATACAAGGTTAAAGCATAATATACGCACTAACAAACAAGTTATACAATATGTACGTCTGCATTACCTACTTTAATAGACCATATATAATAATATGTAAATATTGTATTTTACTTACAATGAAATATATTATTTATCAGAGGTTAGTAAAAGATAATCTTTAGTGAATTAAAACAAAATATAATTTGAGTGCATTAATTAAGAGTTCAGACGATATATTTTATGATATATTTTCAGCATTTCAAGAGTACCTATATTATTTTGTATTTAAATTTCAAATATTAAAATGTACAAAACTAATATACTACTATGAATTTTATGAGTAGTAAACCACAATAAAACATGAATAATATTATACAACTGTCTGTACAGCGTTCTAAAATATAAAATTCAATTGATTAGCAGGGAAATAACTAAAGTTTAGAGTAGAAAAATTATGTACTACTAGAATCTAGTAGTATAATTTCAATTAAACCAGTATGGAAATGACTATATTTATCGGTTTAACAGTACAATTATATCAATCAATGCGTACTAATACAACTAAATTATAAATAAATTACTTTATGTGTTAGAAATCATAGATATAATTGAATGATATAATCTGCTTTGTTAATTTAAAAAAATATCTTTTGATAGAAATATAATATTATAGGCAATGTAATGAAATGTATTAGTGAGAAGTTAATTGCCGCATATTTCCACATGAGTCAATCAAACCATGTGCCCCTTTTTGGATTGGTGATGATGAAGCAAATGCATCATTTTCAAGTGTAAATAACGGAATTGATTCACAATTCTGATCTCCTTCCGGTGATGTAGATTTGACTAACCGACAATGCTCCTCACCATCTTCTACTTTAATTCCATCGTTATCACGTTTATTAATACCATAGTGTATGCCATAATTTGTCTTATCCAGTACAAGATTAATTGGCTGTTGCGATCCAGTATCGTCATCGGCGTCTTCATTACTCCCATGACTACCGTTACTAGTGGAGTATGAGAGTTCCTGTTGAGTGTCTTCATCGGAAACCGATTGTTTTAGTAGATTTGGTGTATTCATTAAATTATCCCCTGGTGGATTCAGTAGTTCACTATTAGAGGAGAAAAGCTGCATTTGTCGGTAGTGAGGATGTTGGCTGTGATGTGGATGGTTGGGCGATCGGTGAAGTCGAGCTGACGTGGATACGATGGGTGGATTAAGTACCGAGTTTGGAATGGGTAGACGCTCTCCCATTGCACGACCTGCAAATAAAGATGCATAAGACAATAAATATACTATTTTTCGTGGCATTTCATAAGAGCGAATTTTGAATTGAGCGAGCATTAAACTGAGCGAAGTTTAAATTAAGCAAAAAATTATTTTATATAAAAATATAAATTGAGCGAACATTAAATTGAGGGAAGATATAAATATTTAAACTGAGCCATTTTAAGGTTTCTTTCTTCTTTCGCTCAAGTTAAAGTTCGCTCTTATGAAATGTCACTAAATAAATTTCGCTCAATTTAAGGATTTCAATCTTCACTCAATTTAATGTTCGCACAGTTTAAAATTCGCTCTTATACACATTATGTTTAGCTACTTATTAAGTTATATTTCTTTAGGTCCTAAATGTAGCAACAAAATGTGATTCTTAATTTACTGTAACTTATCATCATTGCAGATTTCATAGACCAAAACTCCAGACTTTAGTTCAATTAATTACCTGTTCCATCGTCAACTATAACCGCATTGTCCGGCAGCTTCTTGGTTGAGTGAGTCATATGCAACCGCGGATTCGGATTGGCACTGTGCCTATTGCGGCTTCGGCGAGAACTGAACCACATGCTGCACTCGCGGATTGTGCATTTGTGCATTTCTCGCAGGTGCACTGCGCTGTAGTGAATCTTCAGAGCACCTGAAAGTAACATAAAAGGGAGGATATGACATGTATATACAGTAGGAAAACAGTTTGAATTTATTTTTTTGCAATGATGTTAGCAGCGACGAAGGTGTTGTAAGCATAACTAGTTCTAGCCATGTTAGATATAACATTATAATGAATTTTGTCAAATCACACTTTTGTCTAATAGCGCAATTATTATAATACACCAGTATTAAAACTTTTCATTATTTTTATGACTTACTTGAATGTAGTAGCTATATAGGAAGTAATAAAAAAAATTAGATCTCCATAAAATTACTTTTTCTTATACTTACTCATTTACTAGTTTTGGAGTAATAACTAATCCACTGGTATTATAAATAATCTTTGTATGAAATTACTATATTTCAATTTCAATTTATATTAAAATATACTATCGCATATATTGGCATGATGGTTACATTTGATTATCAACAGACAATATAGTAAAGTTTGCTTTAGAAAATTTTTCGCAGAGTATAAGCTTCATTGATAATCTAATAAATATAAAGTATTTATTTGTCTAGTGAAATAAAGATATATTTCTTTTTTTATTTTCTTATTTAATATTCTCATTCAAGGATTCGAGATTTATTTAAATTTCATTAATTTAAAATAATTTGTATTTCAAATATCATTATGCCACCTGAACAAAACCGTCATTTAGTGGCGGTTAAAACTTTGTTCACAATGGTTTTACTGTTTGCCAATTCAAATATATTGTCATATGCGAATAAGGTTCATTATAATATTTAAAACATAAGCATGATTAATTAAATATTTCATAAATTTGAAAATATACCAATATTCTAAGAGTACAAGAAAAAGAACAACATTAGATATTAATTATGTAATTAGGTACTATTAATGAAAATTCTTTCGAGTTAACTATAAGAATTATAATCACCAAAAACGTATAAAAATGTGGTCATAGACTTTTACTAACCTTTATCACAGAAAGACTTATTGCAAGTTGTACAGAGCACTCTTTTTTTGTTTCTTGAGAAGGATGTTGCCGTGGTTGGACCAGTCCCGTTTCCACCACCAGAGCCCCTCAAGTGACTCGTAACTCCTTCACTGGAGCGCCCGCCGGTCTCCGAGTCCATAGTAGCGGTTGCATGGGTGGCACTAGTGGAGACTGGCAGACCACCTTCAATGAGGATACCCGCATCAGAAGATGACGGCGAGTCACTCCGAGGAGACATATCGACCGTTTGTCTGTCATCTTCTTCTGTAGGCCTCCCATCTTCGGGAATATTGTCAGCGCCTGTCATTGATTGACTGCAGCTGTTTTCATCTTCAAAGCGACTATCACCATGGAGACTTCTGGAAGAGTTCTGCAGTTGATTGAACGGAAAGATTGATCCTCCTGATCGTTGAAAATCGCGGTGTTTCTGTAGTCGATCAGACTGCTGCTGAAGTTTGTTTGAAGTGTCGACGCATCTCCTTGTGTTGTTGTTGACGTTATTGGTGTGTGCTGGCTTGTTGGGTCTGAGACGTTTGATTGCATTGAAATGTGAAGTTATGGCTACAAAGAAGGAAGGAAGGAAATATTGCTTTTAGACTTATATATAAATTAATTAGTAGGTATGACAATAGCAACTAAAAATATTTACTTAATAACTTAAGCTCGTATAATGCATTCATTGTGATAATATAAATGTTGATATTTGTCTTCAAAGAATTAGTCAGATTTTGCAGTATGTAACCTTTAGTTACCAGATATATATTTTAAAATTTATCTCTCTAAATTTTAAATACAAATAACCTCAACGAAGAGCAAAGTATTATGCCTTATGATACCTTAAGCCCCTGTGGACAAGACACCGGAGGCTACAAAAACAGACGCGGAACTGCGACATGACATGATGTAGGTAAGTCCTTATTTGGGAAGATAAAGGGTCAGATGTTGCATGAAATGTGTGTCCAACGTTGTATCATTGAGGAGATGAAGAGAAGATCTTTTCTTCTTCAACAGAAAAATATGTCACCAGTCGCTGACTATATGTAATGCACACATACTTAGCTCTAATCAGGACTAGCAAATCAGAACTTGTCACGGCTCGTCAAGTATATGTCACAGGTACCATCAAAGATATGTCAATTCTACAAGTATATTAAAACATGTGTATAGCTGATTATCTTCTTATGTCTCTATGACTAGCATGTTCTTAATATATCCTGCTATATATATAATATTATGCAAAACGCACATATAGGTATCTTTTAACATTTCATAATCATATACTTAGAAAGCCAATTATCCATGCGCTTTTCACAACTTTTTGCGTGCTTATACATTTATGCAGACAGACATATATATACTAAGTGGGATATATATTTTAAACAGTGTGTCTATAAGATGCTCATTAAATTTCCTTACAAGAGAGTGTATAAAAAGTTAGGAAATTGAAATACATGTTTCAAATTTTCAAGTTCTTATAACTGCTTTTAGGCAATGTCACCAAAATATTACCAGAATGCCTGTGAACATACCTTCTCAGGTATCTCATTATTTAAAATGCATGGTAAATTGTGTATACGACCTCTTCTGCTTTAAAGACATGTTTAGTTGTTTTGGGAGTGCACTGTTTTATCAGTTATAAACTTGTGGCGTGCCGTTGTCAACTGATGCTAAGTTTATCCCAGATTTACAGATGCGAGCGAGAGATTATCCATAGATGGACAGGAGAAATATGATAAGAAAGGGACACATTTTATATTATCATTTATACACCGCAGATTCACATAATATATACATACAATAAATGACAATTTAGTTTTTTAAAGTACACATAATTTATGTAGAAAATTTTAGTAGAAATTTAACTAACAAAAATTAAGAAATAGAAATTAATTATCAGGTTCAGTGATGAATGTAATTATAAGTAGACAGTTTTTCTATAGACAATTTCTATAGACAGTTTTAAAATGATAATACATGTATACATGCTGCAATTAGTATGAACTATTTTAAACTAACTACATGGCGCGTTTCATGCAATATTTTCAAGAATATTTAAAATACTTGGCATAACTGAATATGACAATAAATTGGACTTATAATATTAAGTTATAAATAATACTTAAATTTAAAAACAGCTCTCTTAAAGTGGTAATCGTTGATGTAAATACTCATAGATTGTACATTAGAAAATAATGATATATTACTTTGATAGTATTTAACAGTATTTAAAGTTTAAAAATGGAAGTTTGGTAAAAATGAACAAAATTAGATGTTGGATAACAATGTCTCCAATAATTCATCAAACATACCAAATTTATGTAAGTGTATAAATTATTAATAAAACAATTATATTTAGCCTATATTATGACAATTTTGTCTTGTACAAAAAGAGGAAAATACGTTGTTTAATATATGTTTCTGCAGTGAAAAGTTTAAATTATTAACAGATTGAATTAAATGTGAGAAAATATAACAGATTAATAACTATTTAAGGAATTGTAGTATTTTTTTGTGGGCCTCTATGACGGTAAATCTTGACCATTTGAGCAATTCTTGTTTATATATAACAAATCAATTTCTTCTAGTGAACAGCCATAATGGTATCAATTAACAAATATATTTGACAAAAGATACGATGTGAGGATACTGTACACAGCTCTATACACAGACATACACTCTATAACAAACTATTTCATTACAAAGAAGTGTATGCCAAATATAACAAAATATTTATATTCTCGTCTGCAATACTTCAATATAATATGTCAATTCCTCCGATGAAAGAGGTGATAAGGGTTGTAATCTCCACAGGTAACTCAGATAGTTTTGTGTCAGCCACAAATAACCCCAGCTTGCATCAACACTATGGGACCACATCAATACATCAAGAGGCATACCATAAAAAGGGCTATACCAAGTACTATCTATATAAAACAGGTAGCAGTAATTTGAATCCCCTCATAATAAACTTACTGACAACTCTGCCCAAAAGCATTTTGATACCCCTTGAAGGTTTTCATCGGCCCCCCTTATCATGCGATGAATCTCATATCTCAGTGGGATCAGCTATCAGATGCGCGTGTTACCCTCTAGTGGTCCTTCATCCCTCCTGGACATATTAACGTGTCAGTTGTGAACGAACGTCAATGTACTACAAACAGCAATAGTTTTACATCTGGCAACCAATAGACACCTCTCGCCCTGCCTTCGTTTCTTTTCCCTATGAAGAAATAATGTATCGGCGAATTAATTAGTGACGCCATGCAGATAAACCACTGAGAATTTATATAAAGCCACATCAACTTAGAAAAGGTGATCCCACTTGTACCACAAGGCATTATACGTTGACTTGGGTTTGTAGCTCATTAAGTAGACTTTTCTGGACTAACAAACTTTGAATATTAACTAGAAAACGATTGATACACTGGCTCCTTTACTTTTCCGATGTATCGCATAGCCGTTAAATAATCTCCATGGCCATGCTTTGCTTGGACGGATCATAGCGGGGTAAATCACTACGAGAAATTTTGATTTCGACATCTTTGTACGCACTGCTTGGTCTGTCTTCGTGATACCCACACAAGCAACAATTATAGCACCCAGCTGGCAGTCCGATTGATTTGATGTGCAAAGTTGCAGAACTTGATGTGAATATGTGATAACCGGTTTTTAATTATGGGCAAAGATATGCATGACTCTGTTTACCAATATATGTATTAAATATAAAAAGCATGAAATTTAATAACAAGTAAGCGGTCAACGAAATATATGATTTGAAATAATAGTCTTACTAAATTTGAAGACTATAATGACGCTTTAGACCACAATTAATAAATTATTCAATGACTAAAGCGGGTGCTAAAAAACCTGTAAATACAACAGAATAACAATTAATTGTCAACCATGGCCTGAAAACAATTTATTTTGACTGGTTTATTTTCCGTCCAAAAATGGAATTGTATTAAACCATATAAGTATGACGCGCAGCGCCACTTTTGACATGAATAGACTATAATTTAAATATTTTTCAATTCATGAATATACACATGTTGTGCAATGACGCCTGCGTTTGGTGTTTTATCCAAAACAGTTATTGTTAAATCAAAAAGTAAAAACGATCAAGAATAAATTAAAATTCACAACGCGTTTCGAGACAGCAATGTCTCTTCATCAGGTACAATCAATTTAAAATTGACGGGTAATATTACATAATTGTCAAGATTGATTAATTAAACAAGAAAAACAAAATTACAAACATACGTAAAAGGCGGCTTAAATAGTAAGACACGTATTAGATGACATTAAAAATACTATTAAAATTACAGAGAAAGAGAGAAATTACGGAAGCTGAAGGACGTTAAGAAAAAAGAGGCAAAAGAAGTAAAATATCTTCCTTGATAATAATAACAAAGTCCAATGACCCTACGCTAATTATTTTAAAGAAATCTTTATAGAAAATATTGCTACAGATAATAATACAATTCACTATCAGAGATTTTTCTGATCGGTGTTACTCGATTCTTATAGTTGTCAGTTGTTTTTTGGTCTTAGCAATGTAAAACATGTTCATATCACATGAACAGGAGAAGTTTTAGATCATCTTAGACTGTATGCAGTTCGATTAGAGTTTTCGATTTTACGGAAAAATAGTTTTTAACTCAAATTTACTTACGAATTAGGGCCTAGTAGTCTCTCATTTTTTTATTATCCTTTTACACTTCCAGAATCGCTCAATGATGACTCATATAGTACTTCGGTCTTTCGCCACAACAACAAAAACATTCACAGGTGTCGCTTTAAATTCCTAAGCTTTCTGTTCTATCGAGTGAAAAATTGATATAAAAGACGGTTTCTTACATCGTGCTTTATACCTCTGTTGCTCTTCTCTTTAATAATTATCTTCCATTTTTTTTAAATTTGCGTCTACAATTTTCTTAATATTTGTTTACAATTCATCTATTCGTACTTATCAAGAGTCTAATATCTTTTTTAATTTTATCTTATCTCAGCAAACCATCGATATAATAATAATGAATTTATTGCTGTTCGTTTTACATTATTTTTATATTAAGACCAAATTTTTATTGTACCGAAATCATCCTTCATTTCCCAATGTAATTAAAGAATTAAAACCTATTCTACTGAAATAGATTTAATAAAATTTTAACAAAATTATGAAATAGGCACTATTCAAAACCACTGAAAAGAACTGGATGCTATTCGTTACTCACTGTTTCTTCGGTTCTTCAGCGACGACGACTTAGTTGCTGCTTTCTCTCGTACTGCGGATCCCATAGCTTCTCCCGAGCTGTTGTCATGACGATCGCTACGCAACATTCTCGACATCGAGAGAGCCGACAACTCTTGCAAGCCTTCCTTGGACAAACCACCTCCAGATGCCAAATCTGACAGCATTAAGGGAAACAGGGCTGCAGAATTCTCATTGTTTACCGTTGCACTTGTAGCCGTGTTGCCCATAGAAACAAGAGTCTGTGGTAAGGTACCGGGAGAAAATGTCGCTGTAGCATCGTTTACCTTTGGCAGGTTGCTGTTACTGTTGTTTACAACAGCTGCAGCGGTTGCCATGACAGCAAGCTGACGGAAGTCGAGAAGACTAGTGGGATGATCGATACCAGGGAATCGGGGTGGTCCACCGGGAGGCAGGCTGATGCGCTGTGATTGGCTGAGAGCTGAGTTGGCCAGTGTGGCTTCAGTAAGGAGCATCTCATAGGCCAGAGCTCTGGTGTCATAGAAACGAAGGAATTGTTGGAGAATAACTGGCTCTTCTTCCCGTCGGCAGGTAACCCAACTGTCACGTGCGTGACCCAGGTTGTCCTAAATAGGTATATATTGATTTGGTTGGATGAAACATTTAAAGAACATTATATAATAAATATAATTATACACATTATATAAATCTTAGACCTCAAAATTTAAAACAGAAACCAATCATTGTTTCAAATGTATTTACTTTGAAGTGTCACACCAGATTATAAGTTTTGTTTGTTATATTTGATTAACATTACACATAAAAACATAGAATGTTATGGTCCCCTCTATCCATCTAATTAAAAAAGTATTTATATCTTCGTGTTAAACCTATATTTTTTAACTCAATCGACATATTAATGTCGACATCAATAATGAGTGTAGTATGATAAATAAAAATACTAGTCAAAGATATAAAAGTAATTTAATATAAAAGTAATAATAGAAATTTAATAATATATCTAATCTAATATTATTAAATAACCGACATTTTTTATCAAAATTTTAGTCCTTAAATATCTAAAAATCAAATATTTCACTCGGATCAAAATAAATGCACAGTCTTACTATGCAAATGTTATAGTATGAAAACGATGAAAACTGTTTATAAATCAACTAACCCCAATTAGATATTCCTTGTTTTTAGAATTTGTTTTTGTCGCTGTATAGGTATAGGTATATATACAACTGTTAAATATTTCAGATAAATCGACAAAATTATACTACTTTAAAGCTATAGTAAAAGTTTTGATTTATTTAATTTTATTTGTATAAATTAACAGAATAAAAACGAAATTAAATTTGTTACATTTTTGAAGTCATATTAACTATTTAGTAATAATCATGCAAATTTAATTCTTCACCAGGAGCATATAACCACGACTGTAGTCTTGGAATGTCCACCCGAAATCGTGCATAACTTGAGTGAGATCGTTCTGTAGATGAGCCGGTATTAGTCGATCGAGAAGGATTTTCAAGTTGACCGGGATAGCGTGTGTCCCGAGAAGAATCATGCTGGTGACGTCATATGCGATTGCTGACGTCAGACCATCCAGATGCGAGGGCGTCACCAGCGGAAGCGGACTCAGTTTGGCCAGAACTGTTGTAGAACGTGTTGAATTAAAAGTATGTCAAAACATAAATTACAGAAAGTGAATATGTTCTGCATTTATTCTTACTTATTAATATTTAAATATTTTAGTGAAAGAATTATTGGTACGCAAATATTTGGAAAATTATATATTATAAATATAAATAATAAGTAGGACAACAAATATTCTTTGAAGATTTATAAACGAATGTTCTTTAATTTCTATAAAATATGTACATAGTTACTTTTGCTGTTTATATGCACTACGTGCCAAACAGAATGGGAAGCATTAGCACGTAGAAATTATGAATTTCTATTTGTTAATGAATCATGAGTAACACTCCCTTCTTTGATTAGGATACTTATTACGCTGTATATTAGTTGACTATATTTGAAGCAAATTTGACGACTAACAGTTTAGATGTCTAAAAAGAGAGAATTCGAATTTTTCCAAATATTTTGGCAAGTTGTGTATACTGTCTTCTACAAAATGCGCCTTCTACTGATATGTTTTACGTGAACTCGACAAAGCTCAATATTAACACATTTTCTTTTTTATTTACAACAAGAGAATACCTGTATATATATATATATATAACTCATATGATTAGAAATATTTTATAAATTACTAAAATTCGGCATAAATATATATATACCTATATTTATCTGTATAAGCCATTAATAATAATAGTTCTAATTTTCTATTAATCAAATTTTAATAACATCATATTTCAAATTTATTTGATAAATTATAATTAAACCTTAACGGTATTAAATTTTCAATCCAGTTTAAATTTAATAGCTTTACATAATTATAATCATAATTTCTTTCTCCTAGCTGGCGGCAGTTGAACTACCAAGATCCTCACCATGAGCCACCCAACCATGGCGACAACCCTCGCACTGACGAATTTGGGAGGCTCCAGGCTTGAATCCCCGACAATCGCACCCAGGAAGAACACATCGAGTCGAAGACTGACGGAGACGAAAGGACAGAAGAGGAGTAAGAAAGAGATATTTGAAACAAAGGTTACATAGGATCAACTCTGTACAGGCCTGATAACTTGTAACGAGACAAAGTTGTTGGACATGAATGATGTAAGACAGATTTGTCGATATATACATATAAAAATAGTTGCAGGAATATAGTAAATTTGACGCAGCTAATAATGTTTAGAATATGTCATTTTTACATTTTTTGTAAAGTATAGTGTCTATGTCTGATCACGCTTATGCACAAAATAAATCAATAAGAATTTTTAATTTATTCAATATAGTTCTTTATAGAAAATTTTTACTCATTATATTTATTAGTTAAATATATTTAATACATATGATTTCATTACTTTTTAAAGATCTGTATAGTTTGAGATGGTTTTCGTCAATATAATATCCTGAATTATATACCAATATCAATATCAAAATCGATACTTTATTTTTATTAGGTGCAAAAGTACACCTCAAAAAGCTAGTGTCTTCACCTCTAAAAGACACTCCCTTCATCGACACCTCGCATCGACTTATTTATCTATTCGAATGGAAATAATTAGCAATAAAATGAAATTATTTACATTGCAACTAACTTTACGGCTTATCGTATTAAAATAGTCTTAAGTCTGGATAAGTATTTTCCCATATCATTGCGAAGTTTTCTTATGTGTATCGAGGTGTTGCATATATACTACTTTGTGCACTAAATATATTAAAATGGTCCAAATAAGGTTATACACAAGTACATATTACAAATTATACAACTGGCTTAATTATTCCTGTTATAGTATTATTGATGTGAACAGATGTCTATATATCATACTGAACTTGATTACCTATTGCTATATGTAGATATGAGCTTAAATCATCATACTAAAATGCCCGTCACTGCATTTATTGGCAATTATACTAACATTGCATTTATTTATTCAAATTAAATGTATACAATGGAAATTTTTCTAAATCAAATTTAAATATGATTAATTCTAATATATTCAGACGGACAGCACTTAACGTATAACATATTCTAAAATTTATTTGTGGAATACATAACGCTGAACTTAATAATATCATAATGTAGCCATTGAAAAATTATCAATATATAAGAATAAAATAAATCTTCTTCTTAAGTGAAATAATTTAATTTTAAAGACGAATATTTTAGTCTGAAACATATATATTTAATTAATTATGTTTACTTCTAAACGTTCCTTGAAATATATTATTTAAGGAAAGACTTTAAATATTCTTAATAAATAATAAACCTTAAATAAAATCAAGGTAAATTGTTTATTGCAAATTCATAGTCACCAATGTAATAGAAGAAAAACAATAAACACATATTTAGAACAAATAAACAGATATACAATATTTTTTAATGGAATAATTTCTGTGTTAAATTTATTACTTTACTGTTTTTATAATAATAATTCAGTTATTAATTTCTTTTCTCTTTTTAACTATTTTTTTATCACTAAATAAGTCAAATACTTCTCAGTTCATAGAATTTTTACATTTAAATTAACATAAATTATGCAATTTACGATTAACAGCAGTTGAATGATAAATAGTATATATATGCATTAATTATATATATAACATTTTAAAACTTCGATACGCACTCTATAGCATTATTACATGTATATCATACTTTTTATTTATGCAACGATTTTGTTTAAATGACTCTAAATTTGGTGGATTTAACTTATTCTTGGAAGAATTAATTAAGCTTCGAGAACATTTTTAAGATTTCTATTATAATTCAATTAGCCGTATTATATTATTTATTTAGGAACTATATTATATTAAAAACAATTTTAAACTTTAAAATGAAAATAAAACGAGGTGAAAACGAATAAACACACAGGGCTGACTTAACCGTGTCATTTTTCTTAGCAATGTGAAAGTTTGCATTTTACATGTCCCGCCTGGAATAATGAGCGCCCAACTTTTATCCAACATCCATCTTCGTACTTACCAATACAGAAATCTTCTCTACTAATTGTGCCAGTCAAGAAATGAACCTAAATGACTATAGACAAGGAATTAGTAGACTGAGGGAGGGGCTAAACTGTACATAACAGTACCTAAGTAAGGAAATTTGGTTTACTGTATATGTACTGTTCTGTTCTGTTCTGTTCACTCAACACAAAATTATCTCAAAATAAAATGAAACCAAACTTAAGGCACAGTTAGGACAGAAGGGTGTAGGTATCACTATCGTCTCCTTCAAATATTTCTTCCTTTTTCTCAGTAACACGGACACTATAGTCAGATAGGTTGAACTGATAAGAATTGTTTACAGGCAGGTCTCTGGAAACCTGTGATATGCGACGAACCCTGCTGTTTCCAGGAATCAGTGGGAGTTACCCTGTGTTGTGTCATCAACACCATGGCATCCGTCTCCTTCAATGCTCGCTGATTAGTGGATATTCCTGCCATGGAAATCTAGCTAATACCATACACCTTCTAACAAGGCCTTGATCTTTAGTCCTCAAAAAGAGATGTACATATCCATCCACCAATGACAAGTGAAGTGAACGGCTACACTTTTATCAACTGACACCCTAAGCGGCACACAGACAATTCATTCTAAAATTGGCTGGCGACAAGGATAAATGATAACTATATCCAGCTTCAGAAGCACACAGGTCGCAAGGTCCCAGGTCCGTTATCCTTGATGTAAACCGCAAAATATCAGGCATGAGGGGAGATTGCTTTCACCCGCGTAGATTCTCGCGTTTTGTTGTCCTGAGGTGACGATGTTGCCTTGACGCAGAAAGCAGATAAGATGACCGAATGACCAAAGAAGGCGTCCCTCTCTCTAATGAGACATATTTTCGAACTCGTCACACGCACACACCCGTCGACATGGATGAACAAGTGATAAGCTTGTTTGTGTCTTTGGTATTTTAACCTCCTATACAGGCACGAGGCGGCATTCACAAAATGGTCTACCTCTCCACCTGAAGTATGACCCGCTGAGTTTGTCACTTGCGCAGAATTGCTTGACATACAAACGTCGCAAGCAGTCAGGTAAATAGAAGCTTGCGTCCTTCCTTTAGGCAGTTAGCTTATAGCTTGCACGGTGGCGGTAAAGCCTTGTCTCGAATTAGTCTAATGACCTCCGCTTCTATGATATGGTCCTTACACGGGACGGATGATTCCTTTTAAACCGCTGTCGCTCATTATCTCACTTTCTCAGGGCGACGACAGGCGAAATTGTTGGACCAAAATTGAAATGCTTGTAATATGTGTGTGCATACATGTAAGCCTGTGTATATAACATATCTAGACATGCGACGGTAAATTCTCCTGGAGATATTTATGTTGCCGAAGAGTTTGTCAAATTCTTCTTCTAATCAGGCATTCTCCCCTTTTTATGCCTCCCTAATGGGATCACAGGAGTATTCTGTCGTTTTCAATTTTTCACAAACGAGCACCAAAATATGTTAGAACATATTTTAAAAATTAAACTTTTAAAAAGCATATATAAAAGAGTTCCAAAAAAGAGACTTTAGCAAACGCTTCATTTTGCTTGACAGTTACCTACCTATAAATAACGATAACATTTTTGGGGTATTGAAATATATTACATTAATAAATATTAATGCTGGGTATGTCATAAGTACATAGACATTAGGATTGTGATGCGAAAAGATCTTAAGTCATATATTTCATGTATCTTTAAATATTGTTTTCTCCTAAGTACCCATAGAATGGTCTCACTTCCACGTCAGAAAAATGAAACTGCTTTTAGTTTAAAAAAGAGCACTTTTCATTTCAATATTTTGTAAAATTAAATTGAAATATTTATACCCAGATACTCCCAAAAACTATCCTTACAGCGCCTTGATTTTGTCACGCTGTCTTTCTATTTTTCGCGTTCGCCTATATTTTTCCTAACCTTCAATTTATTATTTATATATTGGCATTTACTGTAATTCTTCACGTGTGTCACATTGCTTGTTTTTTCTTGTTATTAAGCATGAGAAATATTAAAACGAAAAATTCTTAGATATCGCTGAAACAATCTTCTTATAAACAAAAATGGTGTTTAATTTCTATTATACGCTGAAATAAAATATAACTAAACTTGGTATATATCATATATTATGTCCTGCAGACTGGAATACTATTTCATTCCTGAGTCAACACATTTCCAAAATATTTCAAACATAAGTTTTTAATTTGAAATAAATACTTCTTTTTATTGTACCCATAGAGTAATTACTCTGTGATTGTATACGTATAGCTTTTTATTCATGCATTTTATTTTTTGAAAAATCAATATATATATATTGTAAATCAATACATATAAATCAATATTCTTTATCAATATAAAAATAGAGGAGATAACAAGTCCCATTGCTACAATACAATAATACTAATAGGAGTATAAATAACTTATATATCATTCTATAGTTATCATAGAATACGTTAGATGCTATTATTATCTCTTCAATTGTGCATTTAATTTTAAATAATAAAAGAATTTTTAAAGGATTTTTACGAAAGTATACTGAGTAAGAATATATTACCTAAACATCTATTAATAGTATCTCAATATGAAATGATTGTTGAAGAAAATTTTGACGATCTTTACTGACAATTTGATTAATCAAATTTGTGGTTATCCAAAATCTTCCAACATGCTGAGCTCTCCCTTGGACATTCCAAAGTAAATCTTTTTCAGTTTTGTGCATTTACTCAGGTCGCTGCTATAATACGCACTCCTTCTTTACGCCCAAATAGAGAAACGTATACAAAACCGAAAGATTTAGATGCAGACTCTCTTCATCCAACACCACTGATGCGCACAATTAAATTTGTTAATTTAGTCGGTAGAACGACTTGCAGTATGGAGCAGAGTGACATGATGTCCACTGCGTTTCGCTGAAGACCAAATTTGATTCGAAAAGAACTTCTCAACAGTCCAGCGAGTGTCCAGTGGTGTGATTGACAGAGTGCGTTAACTCTGGAACCCTACCTCGATTCTCAATACTTTCTACGTTTGATTCAACGATACTAGCCTCTGGACGATGATGCGGTATCGCTAGAGCCGCCCACTACCGCAGCAGGAGACTTGTGAACACCTGTCTGCTGTGCATCCTGGGGCGAATTTAAGGTGATAAATATACTTGACTGAAGTGAAGGATACACCACCGAAAACTGACATGTCATGCAATTAATCTCTCTCGGGGTCCACTACATGATTCTACGCATGAATAGGAGGGCCGCATTCGTCGGAAAGGTTGAGAGTTGTCAATATTCGCGGATACAAATTAATATAATTCTTGTTTTAAATGTTTTTCTTATTAATGGTGTATATACTATTTTTATAAGAAAAGTTTTTGCGATATTGATAAGACTACTTTAATGTATTTTAAGAAAAATTAAATTGCAATAGATATTATTAAGAGACATGCGATTAAAAAAAAGTATCAGCAGGACAATAAAAAAGTAAACATTTTTAATGAAAAATTGAAGTTTTACATTTTTATTTGCCGTAACACATAAAAAATTAATATTTTATAAAGCAAAAAGAATCATTAAATAAGCACACTAAGTACTTAAATTTTTTTTCGGTTTGAAATTGTGTGACTGGATAATATTTGGCGGTCTTATAAACGTTGAAGTAACAGAATATTATTACTTGTAATATCAAACGACAAATAAATAATTCGTTCAAAGTTAGTGTTTCATAAATAATATATAGTATAATAAAACATACTTCTATTATTTTGATTCCATTAAAAATAATCTGGTCATACTATCTAATTATATCACATTTTTGACATTTTTATAATTATATATTAATTACTAAAACATTAAATATTTAAAAAGATATTCAAAGAAAATATGTAATGCGTATGTATATCTGATAGCAAATGAATGATATAACATGTAAGTTAAATATGCAAAATAAAACTATACAGCATTATTTTGGAAAACGTACACAATAAAACGTATTTTAAACGTTGATAGTTTCGATAAAAACAATGTTTGCAATTGAGAAATATTTACTTCTAAAATGGCAAATTATTTTAATGAAAAAATGAAGTTTTATATTAGGTGAAAAGGAGGATTATCTTAAACAAGTATAGTTGAATTAAGTCATAATAATTAGCAAATCTAAAATGTATCATAGCATTGCCATTACTATTCAATTAAACTATAATAGTATATTACATATTTTAAATTCTCATATTTTTTAGCTTTCATTTAAATTATTTCATTTGTATATAAAAATACGATTTGAAAATATTTAGTAATTTGATAATTTAAAAATATTATGTCAGTATATAGAATAAGAAACTTAACTTTTTGTAATATTTTTAATGAAAAAATAAATATACATAAAAGCTAATACAATATGTAGGATGCTAAAGAATCTATCTTTACTTGATTAGTGATCATGTCTCTATATAACGTAAATATAGAGAAATTATAGAAACTCGAATATAACTAAAACATGATTTTATTTACTAGTTTTACTAATTTTCACAAATATATTACATATTTATAAGTATGTAGATTGCACATTAGTTGTTAATATGTATGGAAATATATATTGATATAAAAATATATAGAACAGATTATTATTAATAATGTATGTCCGCTCGAGATGAACATTTATTTTACGTTCGTTTTAAAGATACGTATACATATATTGATAGAAATAGTATATAAGTGGTCACCTACAGGTGCCTCTATATTAATTACTGCGATAGAATTGTTTTTATGGGGATTGACTGTCGGCCACTTCTTAATGTTGCGCATATATAAAACATGCAAGGCCGCGCATATCATTTCCAAAGTGACATGATTAGGAAAAAAGTGATCAGCAGGACATTAAAAAAGTGGAATGATGATGCGATCTAAGCAGCAGATGGCTCCGGATGATTATGTTGCTGAATACATAAAAAGTGGGAGACGGTAGTGGTAATTTGAAGGAAACATGATTTTGCAAGTCCTAATTATCATCGAAACATGAGATTTGTACATCTATTTTTGCATGTGGAAAGGACAAGGGGGTGTTAATATAGCGTATTTGATAAGTGCTTGGTTTGATATATATATATGTGTGTGTACGCAGTTAAAGTTATAGATATAATAAGTATTCTGTCGAAAAGGCTTGGTGGTCGGTGGTTAAAATAAGATGATATCTGAGTGCAATCCTCACTAAAAAGAATGATTTTGACCACTTTATGATGTCAGTATAACCAACTAACAACACGGGCATGTTCATCACAGAGATTAACTAGCTTGCCAGGATTTGATAACGAGGTAGAGGTACATTGCTACAAAGTTGGTTGCCCACTGTACCTGGCAGTAGCTTACATCTTGCCTTTTTTTATTTGCAGACAACCTCAATGTTTGATGACATTAATATCTCGTGGATATGGACATCAAGTATCTTCTTAATCATTTTCCACTAAATTATTTTTGATCTAATTACATTTTACACTTGTATATAATAATCTAACGAGATTTTTCACTGAGGAGTGTGGGATGACTGTTTCTACGCGCAAGTTTGGGTCGGCCGGTGCATCACAAGTCCCTCCAAGAAACGGGAAACGGGAGCGATGATGGAAGTCATTATTACACATGCAATCTTACAAAATGAAAGAAAGATACGCTACTGCGTTGAAAGTTTGACACCTATGAATATTTGTGTCTGCATATAAAACTCATGTATTCTATAAAATTAAATGAAATGATAACTATATTTTGTTAAATGTAAAATTTGCGCATCTTTTACTTAGATCTTATACATAAGATTGTTTACTCATTGTTAAATGTTAGTGTTTCAAAACATTTTATTATATAAAAATTAAAATGAAGCTTAATATAACAAATGTATTTAAAAAAATAATAATTCATTAACATCATATCATATATCAAAAAAGAAAATCTTGACTTTCGGAAAAATATACATATAGAGTATAAGACTTTGTATTTTGTTTCCATAATGACTTCATAAACAATAGAATTATTGGATTCTAGTAATATAAACAAAAAATCCCATATACTTAATAAATATATCTCAAACGATGTCTAAGAAGGAAATATAGTAAACATGTTTAGATACTCCAGTTAAAAAGTTAAAAGCTAAAAAGATGTAATTATACATGGGATTTGTACCTTATAAGCCTATAAATACAAGAAGGCATAGATTATATATTTTTAAATTTATAGTTATTGCTTTATATCAGTAAAATACAAATTAAACATGAGACAAGTTTCAAATTGAAGTAGTAATTAGGGAAATTGCCCTCAAATTGAACATATTATATATTTAAGCTCATATGAATATATACAACAAGGAGAAGATATACTCTTAAAATCATAATGTGTATTTTTATGTATATTTTGCTAAATCGCTTTATAACGTGCAAAAAAAGACAACTCTTATAGTCTACTAACACTATGCTACTATTACTGTAATAAGTCGTAATTCGGACATAGTAAACAATAATTCGTAATTCGGACATAGTAAATAATAATTGTTTTAGTTGCAAGTATTCGGTGAATAACTAGAGCAGAGATGATTCTTAATAAAGTGGTGCAATAAAATAACATTTCTCTGATTGTATACCTCTCATTGTGTATGGAACTTAATCTATATGACTAAGAATAGAATGTATTGACTAGATCAACTACTCTAAGTTTTATGGATCGCGCGGATTGAGGCACTCCTCCAAATTATTGCTAAACAATTTAAAGAAATGATTTGATTTTGTTAAATAGCTCACAATTTTTTCAAATTAGAAGGAGTTTTGTATCCCATAACTAATTAAATTATAAGTAATTGTACAATAAAACGATATTAAATAATTACAACTTTACATTATAGATTATTTGGAATAATTTTAGTGATGTTAGGGATTTCTCTAATAGCCTTAAAGGTAATATAAAGGTTTATAACTATTTTATGTATTGAGATTGTATAAAGTAATGGATGAGTATTTAGAAATGCATTTCACCGAAACACTTCAAAATTAATAAATAAATAAAGAGTTATTTTTACAATAATATAAATATTGAGTTAACTCTTAACAACATTAAACAATATACTTAACAGAAATTTGACCAGCGTGATATTGTCACAATTAAGACTCAAATATATAGAAGGATAATAACGAGTTAAATAAAAGTAATGTGATAAAGATTAATAAAAGTAAATAAATATATCCGTTTAATATAATATAATTACTATTTTTATTTTTATTTTTACTGAATTCTCTGTATATTTAAAACTATATACAATATATTTGCAAATTATTTTTCTACAATATTTTCTATTGCGAGAATTTTTTGCTTATGGTGACATTTATCAGTGGATGAATTTAAGTGCTTTCTGGCGGTTCGTTATAAAATATATCAAACATTAAAATTCTTTCCAATAAAATTCAAATTCAAATAAAGGCAAAGTATAAAATATTCGAATAGTTTAATTCTCCGAGTTTTCCGCAACTAAGGATACAATAAAATTATAACATTTATCATCATTACAAAAAACTCAAATTCAATCTTTGCACTACATTGACTCGTGTGATCATAAGAGACATTATATATACTTACCACTGGCCACTTGCACGTGTCAAAATTCATATTTATTTGTCTCTGAGTCGAGGTACTGAAAGATCTCCTGTTAATTTTTGTGATTTTTGTAGACAATAAAGGATATTTAAGATATCTGAAAATAAAAATAAAAATAAAATGACTGTAAATATACACAAAAAGCATTAAGTTGCTTTCAATTAAAAATACATAAATGTATGCTATATTATTTAGTTTAAATATGCAATAATGACAAATTATTAATTAAAATATGGTAAACATATTTATAAAAAGTAAACATATCACTATAAAAGTTGAGTATTATTTATTGTATAAAGTATAATCGTTTTTGCATATTAATATAATAATATTGTTATTGATCAAAAATCAATATAAAAAGTTGGAAGATGTTCACAATGTATATAGCTGGTATATATACATGAACTGGTCAATATCTTCTGTATCTGGAGAATGAGTCGTGTGAGTAGACACCGGCTAGTTATATTACCATGCAATAATATATGCAGATGAATTTAAAATTAGAATTAGAATTCCCTGAATTTATACGAAATATATCTATGAAAAAGGATACAGACTAAAAGTTTAATAAGACATTTACTATTTTGAGGAGGGAGACCATTACATATACATAAGTAAATTGAAGTGAACTATTTCCATCAGAAAATGGGAAATTACGTATTTGATTATATGAATAAGCAGTACGATTTTTTCAATAATAGAAATATTAATATAGCCATGTTGAATTTTATCATATAGCCAAAAACTCCTGCAACGTAAATATTATACTGCAAAAGTGACCGATGATACAGTTCTTTTAGATTTATCACAGTACGTTGACAGAAATGATATTTTCCCATCGTTCTTGAACTAATATTTTTAGCAGCTAACACGTAAGATATACAAATTGAACATGCGCAAACTGATTGTTTACAAGCCCCAGAACAAGAAGAAAATAATGTAAAACAAAACTGGATAATTGTCTTCACTCACCATAAGCACGAGGATCCCCGGAATGTAATACTCTTCAAAGATCTATAACCTGGAGTTTTGTCTACTTGTCTTGTCAACGTGTCAAGCTGACAGCTGTCAAAACACGTTGAAATGGAGACAACAGACACGTTTGTCCACGTCCACCTGTAAATCCCAAAATTTAGGGAAGTAGTTTCTTTCTTCAATCTCAGAAAAATGTTCAAAATGGACTTCTTAAGAAGAAAAGGGTGATTTATATGAGCGCTTCTTGTTTCTCTCGTCCTTCATAGTTAGCCCTCGACCATTTAACAGGCATTTTTAAACATGCATATAGTAAGTAGACAGTATTTAATTAACCCTACAGTTCCACATGTTGACCAATGGGATAAGAACAGACTAGTAACACAGTGTGTGTGTGTGCACGGGTCAGTGCTCGCTATCTCTCATGGAGAATAGGCAACATGTGGACATACGAGAATGGAGAAAAGATATATTTATTCCGTTAGGGTGTCACGATATTGCTATGGTATCGCCAGATGGTTTGGTGTTAGAAATTAAAACAATACGCACACCTATCCTTGGCTCCATATTGGGCAGATGGGATGGGGCGGATCACATATCCTAAAATTAATAAAATAATTTCTACTTAGTTTGTGGTATCATAAATATTGAATAGTACATTGAATAATATTCTCATAATATTATTCAATATCTATGATTTATGATTTATCAAAACATAGTTTTTGAAGCCATTCCCGTCAATATAAACAGACAATATCTAATATATGTATATATTAACTTCATTTATTGTAATTACATTCTACTGATAGTTATTTTTTTTATTTCAACCTTTTACATTCACTATTATTTTACACGTGTTTAAATTATCACATGAAGAATAAAATTATCTTTTTTACTTAGTATTATTTTGCAACTATATGGATTTTTGTAAACTACTCAAAATAATACTCGTAGTAAAATAATTAGTCACGCATATATACCATTATGTAAACAGTTATAGCGGAAAACATCCATGTGATTAATTGTTAACATAATATTACGAAGGTTATATATTAAGCCACAATTATCTACAAACTATGAATACAGATTACACGAAAATAGTGCACAAAACATGTTCATCCTCAAATAATTGGTGTAAAAAAAAGCATTCAGCATCTGCTAAATAATTGAAACAATACTGTTCTGTTTCTGGACCGAACTTTAAAATAAATAAATTAAAAATTTCACTTTTTAAGCAAAGTGGGAATGGGGCATTCCTTTTCCTGTGAATCGGGCATTTCTTTTCTTGTGAATGGGAAATTCCTTTGCTTTTGAATGGGAAATTCCTTTTATTGTGAATCGGGCATTCCTTTTCCTGTGAATGGGGCTCATTTTCCTGTGAATGGGCCTCCCTTTCCTGTGAATGGGGCATTCCTTTTCCTGTGAATGGGGCTCCTTTTCCTGTGAATGGGGCTCCTTTTCCTATGAATGGGGCCTTCATTTTCTCGACAATGGGGCATTCCTTTTCCTGTGAATGGAGCATTCCTTTCCTGTGAATGGGGAATTCTTTTTCTTGTGAATGGGGCATCCCTTTTCTTGTAAATGGAAAATTCCTTTTCTTGTGAATGGAGCATTCTGTTCTTGTGAATGGGAAATTCCTTTTCTTGTGAATGGGGCATTCATTTTATTGTAAATGGGGCATTCCTTTTCCTGTGAATGGGAAATTTCTTTTCTTGTGAATGGGGCATTCCTTTTTCTGTGAATGGGGCATTCATTTTTCTGTGAATGGGGCATTTATTTTTCTGTGAATGGGGCATTCATTTTCCTGTGAATGAGGCATTCATTTTCCTGTAAATGGGGCATTCCTTAATGATATAAGTACATATTAATGACATAATGTCTTAATTCAATATATTTTAAAATATTTCAAAAGCAATTTATATGAGATGTATAATCTTAAATATTTCTTTATATACATATATTTGTCTGGGGCAGTCCTTCGCAGGCAATGATGACTCTGAGTAAGTCAAGTGTTGCGGGAGCGGTGATGGGGGACCAACCCAACGTATGAACGGCAAAGCCGGCCACATGTGTCACTGCTGTGTGCTTTTCTGTAGTGTACTTCTTCAAACACGTTTCCTCAACGCTGTAATGATATTCCGAACCATTGTCATCCTCTTCCAAAGGTTTCGTTGTTGATGCCAGCACATGAAACTTCATATGAAATGTACATTATAATATTATGTTGTACTATAATTATAAATAGCCTAAATATTTTTCCTTTGTGTATTTTAGCCACAAGTTAATTATTGTTTATGCCTTTTCACAATAGACTGAATATAATTACTATTTTATGTTAAATACATACTAAAGTGACTATTTACAATAAACAAACAATTTATTCAGGTTCAAATGTATATGGGAAGTATAGTATATACACGGTGATGTATAAAACTTAATTATTCAAAGGAAAATTAAAATATTTTATCTTCATATGAAACAAGATTATAATCAATAATTTTCAATCGGAAATTAAGTTTTTAAAATGTAACTTTTAGAAAATACGAGAATTCTGTTGGATTACATTATTTTCGATGTACATTTAGTCATGTAAAAGAAATAATATTAATAAATTCTAGAGATTAATGCCGCATTTTATCTTAAAACAAGAAAGGTAATTGATCGGCTGACTTGAAAAGAATCACAGATGATGAAAATCTATTCTGGTAGCCAGAATAAAAAACCATTCTGGTTGCAGCTAAGTGGTGCTCCATCTTATTGATATAATTTGAATGATCAGTCATGTGGGTGGGAGAACATTTTGGACAATATACATTGCAGTATCTCACATCACTTATTTTCCCAAAGCGGGTAATACTGAAATCAACGCCATCAACGTACACAACATGTATCATATCGTTACATATAAGACGTATTCTACTGTATGAGGATTTTCCAGAGCTCAATAATTGTTTATTGTTACTGTATTAACCAGAAACAACCCATAGAAAAAAAAATCGTTTACGAAATTTGATTTTCAACATTAAACAGTTTCCATATAAACAAAATTCTATCCTGCAATTGATTTAGTCGCCACCAAAAACATCTGTGGCAACTGTGTATCCATGAGGATAAAATTTTGTGAGCATCAAAATGTGTCGTATCTACAAAGAAAGTGATAACTTCCAGTTTTTAATTTATCAATATGTTTAAATAATAAAATATTCTCCAAGATTATAATACCAATAAACCGCGATGCCAATGGGAAACCTTGAAACATCACCGACCGTAGACTCTATCAAAAGACCTGCTGGCAAATGGTGCTCCTCATTCCAAATCGAAATGTACGCCATTGACGAAGCACTCAAACGAACCAAAGAAAACGACAGAAGATGAGTACGAGAGTCATCACCGACAACAGATCGGCTATTGAGAGCATCAAAGAATCTAAATGAAACACCCCAAAGCATTAACACCCAAATCAACGAAATACACAGGAAGAATAAGCACATACCCTCACCTGAGTCCCAAGTCATTATGGAATACCTGGACGGTGACTGATCACGAAGATGCTGAAGCGGCAGAGCTCGACCAAACTAATACCAATTGATTATTCAAAGTGAACAAAAGCAGATATATACGAACGAAGAAAGAAAAATAACACAGCAGGTGTAAAGCTATCCAAAAAAAGCAGCAGAGACACTCAGACGCCTCAGATCAGAATATTCCTTGGAGCTTAGAGCATACAGAAAACGTATAGAACTGGATGAAGACGGAAAATACCGAGCATGTAAAGAAGAAGAGAAAATTGTAGATCACGTGTTTAACAGATACGACCGGATAAGAAGCATCAAAACCCAACATGATATCACAGACTGCAAAAATCTAGCGAAGAAACCAGAGAAATCCATCAACTGCCGGATTTAATAAATAGAGCATGGTAGATGTCTCCGGCTGTCTGACCACAAACAAAACAAGACGCGAAACTTAGCTTTTTTAAGAGAAAATGAGCAATGAACTATAAAAACGAAACAGAATAATTCTAATTCTTAAATAATGTTATTTTAGTTTGTACTTGCATAATTGTCCTTATAATTGAATAACTATTATATTTTTAATACAATTTTCATACGTGAATGACAAAATAACAATACATTTTCAAATTGGCTTTATTTCTTTATAATATTTTATAAACTATAAAAATATTAAATACACAGGCTGGCTCCATTATCCATTTTCAATATGAGATATAAAGATAAGTGGGAATACACATAATTATATTTTTCGTAAAATGTGCTTTATTACAACCCAAATGATCTGATTAGTATTGATTAAATGCCTGTAGGATACAATATGGGTGGAGAAAACATACACATGATCAAGTAGAATCATTCGTAGTTGTATAGTCAAATAGCATGAAAAATATTACAAATCGTATATTGTATTATGTAAGGTAGCAGATCTATATATGTACAGAACAGTCCGAAACATATCAGACTTAAACTAGTATACACACTACTATCTTTTTTATGTAAAAAGTCTCTTAAATTCAAAGATAGTTTCATGATTTCTGTAATGTTATTTATGTATACTTTGCGCGAAGCAGTTCAGTAATACAGACAAGTAAGTGCAAGTGTCAGTCAAATAAACGAATAAATAATGCTTTTTACAAAAGTTTTTAACTGAAAATGTAAAAGTTATACAAATTCTAATTAAATTTTACTGAATAATTCTTTAATTTTGCATATTTGAAGTAATAATATTAAATTCATTTACTTTCTTATTCAGAGTTTGATAATAAATTATTTTTGAATAACGTTTCTGGCTTTGGTGACATTGTCTATGCTTTTTAATACAAAAAAGCTTAATAAAATATAGTTATGCTCATAGCGTATACACATACATACCCACATTGAAAATTAACAGAAAGGGCCCACCAGCCATTAAAAAAGTCAAATTATTATATTGAGACAAAATAAAATCTGTGCCAGAATAGTGGAATATGTAAGAAACATAAGAAAGAAACTTTGTTATAATAAAATAGTTAATAATTCCATGCCTTTTCATTTTTTCTCTTTACATTTATATATATATAAACCAAAATGTTTACACTTTCTTTCTAAAAAATCTTCGTTATTAATATTTCTTCGGAATTGAAGAAAAAATATATATTTTTTTTTGGTTTCAACTATAAGTTGACACTTAAATGCGTGATATGTACACAGTATATGATGTAACAATAAAGGAAACATTGCTTCCATCTGATATATTTAGGATTATAATCTGCATATATTTAAGAAGTTAATTTTTAATAATGATAACATAATAAATAGTTTTTGAGGACGCTGGAAGGGTCATTGAGATTCTAATGAAACTGTCTTTTCAGTCTTGGGTGGCTCTGTTTGCTTTTCTGCTTCTGTGGCTTCTGATGTTTGTTTGGATTCTTGTTCTGTCGGTTTGGGGGACACAGATGGCGCTTTTGAAGAGGAACTGGCGGTGGGAATTCCAGTGTCGTCACTTGTTGTTGACTGATCCTGTCTGAAAGACAAATTTATTTAAAATAGACTCTTTATAAACTGTATTACTCATCAGTAGACGACAAAAAATGTGTCATATAATCTTGAAAAAATATAAATTTATACATATTTTAAGTCGTAAAAATGAAGAATTCAAAAATATTCAAATGTGATGAGGTAGTTTGAAACTAAGCTACTATTCAACTAATTAGATATTCAAAAAATTATTTAAACATGAATTTTTAAATGTAGATTAAAAAATAAAAATATTACTTGATTTATCTCTATGTGTAATACATTTTTTTGTATTGAAATGAAGTGTGCAAAACTAAACCTTTTTAAATGATAGTTATTTATTTATAATATATCGATATACAAGTTTCAATTCTAGAGTAGACTTAACTTTAGATTCTAGGCTGAACTGTCTAGTAAGATATTTAGATTTTATTAGATATTATCTGATTTCAGATAATTTCATTGTGAGAGCCGTAATTATTTATTATATAATTGGAATTAAGAAATCATAACTGCTTTAGATACAACTATCTATTTTCAATATGATATATTTAAGTATAAAATATGTTGTGAAAAGCGTAATGTAATCATTTATGAGTACATTACTACTCCATACTACTTATAAGTAGAACACAAGAATATTTTTCATTTATTTAAATATAAAATAATTCATTTTAAATCTCTTTTAGTTAAAAAAGATAACATTTTAATGAAATGTGTAGATATTATACGTTTGATGGCCAGCTTATAAACATATATTTATCTAATAAAAACAATACACAACAGTAATTCATAATTAAAATAAGTTTATTTAGTGAACATTTTTGTTGCACATACAATCTTTCCATGAGATCAATATATTGCTAAAATGAATACTTTAATATGGAAAACATTAATACATGAAGTATTAAAATAAAACGAAATCTGCGAATAAAAGACTGAATGTTAAGTCACTTTAAGGATGGAAGAGCAACCGTTGTACATTAAATTATAATTTTATGAAGGAGAGAGAGAGAGAGAGAGAGAGAGAGAGAGAGAGAGAGAGAGAGAGAGTGGGAGAGAGAGAGATGAGTAATAATAATCAAATGAGTAATCAAATAATACGTTGAAAGAGCATTTTTTATAGGAGAGAAGAGGGAAGTCTATTTGAGATTTATCATCGAGTTAGTCGAGTTGTTAGATGGTGTCACTTTATGTTACCGGTGTAAAGTAAGTTTTATGGCACAAACATTTGTATTAGCAGACGACGTTGGAAGCAAGAGTATTCGGAGTTTGACACTTGAACGCAAATTAGTTCTTAGTTTTAAATTATAATACAATAATCATTCGATTCATTGCAATTAACGACATTTTAAAATAAAATGGAAAACATAAAAAAACTGACTGCAAAAATATGGATTTTAAGTTGATCTAACATTTTCCTTCGGCATCTCGAAATGGGGTACCAAAAAGATCAAAACAAACCATATTTTTCCTTCTGGAATTTTTGTGAGTTTCTACAACTTTTGCAAACCCAACAAACCCCTTTGAATCCTGCTTAATAAATTTTATATCAGACACCATTATAACTCTAACCAATATAAATTATAACAAATATACTCACTGTTTACCGAAAGAAATTTACTTGTCTTTATTGAATTTAAATGCTTTTTGATTCAAACAATGCAAAGTAGGGTTAAGTTTCTACTTTTTTTCACAATTGTGTTAAACAAATTTTATCCAAAAAGCATAATCATTTCCATAACTCCACAACTGATGATACTTCTTCGTGTTTTTATCCTCCTCATAGAGATAAACCATCTTTCATTTTACGCAAACGATTCTTTCATCTTTTAAAACCAAGCTTAACATTATAATTTGCAGTGTTATCTTTAGTTGAAACTAATGAGGATTTCCCCTTTCAAGTTTCAAACTCCGAATGCTCTTCCAAAGTAATCTACAAATACAAATGCTTGTGAGATACAAACTTGTTTTACACCGGTAAAACAAAGTGAGACCAACTTGCAACTTAAGTAAAGAAGCGCAAATATTAAACAGACTTCACTCATCTCTCTAACATGCTCTTCCAATTTCAATATCGATTCATTTAAAGTCCTTTTCTGTTGTAAAACGATTTTGACAATCAAATTAAAGAAGTTTTTTTAACTAAATCTTTAAATCTAATGTATAATGGTTGCGCTTCCATTATTAAAATTATTAAAGTGTTTTAACATTCTTTGATCTTATATTACCATATTTTGTTTTAATATTCTATTTATTTATATTTATATTTTCCGCTTTTAAATATGTATTTTTATTACGCTTTTGATGAGGTTTTTTATACAACGGCGTGCTAGGTTGGGTAAAACATACATTCAAACAAAGAATAAATTAATAGTTTTCAAATAATTATTTTACTTTTATATTGAAATATGCACACAATTAAATATTATTTCATATTGCTCTTATGTTTATTTATATCAAAAGATTTAAATAACTGAAATAATATCATTTCAGTTCCATTTTCTATATCTGTAAACTAAGTTACCCTCAAAGTAGGAAATAATTACAATGTACATAAAGCAAAATTGTTATAGATTTTGAAATGCAGATTTCAACCATGTCAAAGTAGAATCAAAAAAGCAATAATTTTACAAAAAATGGTAAAAACGGTTAAAAATAAAAATAACCAGTGTAGTTCGATCATGCTGTAAACACTAATAACATCATTGTGTGCACTTCGACGCTGTACTAATAACACTAATAACATCATTGTGTGCACTTCGATGCTATACTGTTAATACTAATAACATCATTGTGTGCACTTCGATGCTATACTGTTAATACTAATAACATCATTGTGTGCACTTCGATGCAATACTGTTAATACTAATAACATCATTGTGTGCACTTCGATGCTATACTGTTAATACTAATAACATCATTGTGTGCAC
>JAYRBW010061119.1:0-10490 GCA_036023295.1 Invenusta paracnida | reverse complement strand
GACATACTGTAGGAGCTTATGGGACATACTGTAGGAGCTTATGGGACATACTGTAGGAGCTTATGGGACATACTGTACGAACTTATGGGACATACTGTAGGAGCTTATGGGACACACTGTAGGAGCTTATTGGACACACTGTAGGAGCTTATGAGACATACTGTTCGAACTTATGGGACATACTGTAGGAGCTTATGGGACATACTGTAGGAACTCATGTGTCATACAATTTGCAATTTGAAAATCTTAAAAAAATTTCTTTCAATATATTAGTCTGGAATTAGTTAATAACCGCAGATTATTACACTAACTCATTACATATTAATAATCATTTCATTATAAAATTATGGTAAAGGTACTCCGGAAGTCCCATTTTAACAGTTTGCTGCTTAAATTCAAAAATTTTAAGCCGCTGACAAAATAAAAGCGAGTTTGAGGACAGAAAACCATAGTTTATAGAAACTCATTTTCTCTCTCTCATACTACTGTTATATACTACTTTACACTACTTTTGAGAAATATTAACATATTGTAATATAATAAACACCTTTGAAATATTTTATTATGCAATAATGTTATATTTACAAAAACCTTTACATAGAATAGTAAGTATCGACTTCACTCTTTATAACTAGCAACCGATGACCGTGAAACTTTGGAAGCGTCTGGAGACCATCACGGGCTGTTGGGCGGCTGTTACCATGTTGTCCTATCTCTCTTAGCAACGGGGGTAATTTGAGTTCAAATGTTAACAGTTTTTCTTAAATTTCTCCAATTTGATCTTAAACAAACCTCATTGCTAAGGGGCATATGGAGACATGGATACATGGACACAAGTCGCCCGATAGCAGCCCCTGATGGTTTCTAGATGATTCCAAAGTTTCAAGATCATTCGTAGCTTAGTTACGGATATAACCGTTTAAATTATGTACTGCCTTTGCTAGGTAAGACTTCCGTTTGAAATATGTGCTGTCTATGCTAGGCTTCCGTTTGAAATATGTGCTGTCTATGCTAGGCTTCCGTTTGAAATATGTGCTGTCTTTACTTGGTAAGGCTTCCGTTGTTAATTTCTGTCTTGAGAATCTATTATAAATTTTAAGTGAAATATTTCATAATTATTATTTAAATCAAGCTTAAAGCTTGTCATATTTTTTTAATGTTCGTAATTCACTTCAAATTACAATTAAAAACACCACTTTAAAAATACCAAGAAATCACAATTGAAAGAAATATGAAAATGTAATAAATGTAAAAATACTCTGTCAACAAAGTTTTGAAAGTTGTATTTCTTATAAAGCAGTACTTTGGTGTATCTAAATAAATAGATATTCAGTGATATTTTAATGTGTTGACTATCCTATAGGCCAGACTAGAATATTTCTCCTCTTATATTATCAACACACTATCCGCTCTCTTCAATCTTATTTCTGGGATCCTTCCGGAAACTGCGTTGTCTCTTGAGGAGAAGAGAAGTTCAAAGAATCAACGCTCCAGGTGCACACGGAAGTATTCCATGTTCCCTCCCAGCTTTTGAGAGGAGGCAGTGTCACTCTAACGTCACGCGGAATAAGTGATGTCTGAGAGAGATGTCTTTCTTATAGAGTTACTTGTTGAGAATTCTTCCTCTGTTTACAAAGCGGAGATATTTCTAAGCAGATGAGAAACTGATCAGCTGAGAAGCATATTTGCCTCCTATATATGTAGTTACGCGTCAGATTCTTTTCAGTATTATAAATCAAACTTTTTAGAGGTTTTTAAAGATATATTAATGCATTAAAATAGAATTAGGATGTGGCGATTACATACTAGTATCCAGTTGGATTGTCTCTAGTTTGCGATGGTGGTTCAAAGGCTTCGAATCCTCCACCAAATAGATAAGAGAATTTTGATGTTGAGAGGAGAGGAGAGGAGAGGAGAGGAGAGGAGAGGAGAGGAGAGGAGAGGAGAGGAGAGGAGAGAACGATCTTACTGACTTGTAAAGTACAAACTAATATTTTTTTTCAAATCCCTCTAAAACATTCTATTAAGTAAAATAAAAATGCTTCCATCTTCCAGATAACATAGCCACTAGACTAGAAGTGAAAGCACAGTCTAGTTCAACCTCAATTAATTGAATTAAAGTCGCCACCACAGCAATCACTTGTGATGCACTGAGACTGGTCGGGTACACAGCTTCAACTGGACCCGGTAACCTCCCGCAAATAAGCGGCACAATTCGGCAAGCAACTCGGTGTTTAGTTCAAACTGACTGTAACATTGAATTAGGATCAAAGCGATAGTGTAGGTGATGTAGAATGGATTTAACTCCCTGTTTATGGGATCGCATATTTCAAGACTTATACATATACAAGGATCCCCAATCTGTAGATACATTGGGAAGGAGGAGGGGGGAGTGGCCTATATTCCTCGTCTGAACATGATTCTACCATCTGCCTGGATAAGTTTACATAAATTTACATTTACCCAGTGTCGTAGTCGAGCCGAGCCTGATAATGGATTCGGCAAGTTGGGCAGCAACCTGCACACATCAGAATCCGCCTCAATACATCATAATAATAGCTAATCTTTGCTGAAGAAACGAAAATATTATTTGCAAAGCGATGGTCGTGTCGCGTGTCGCATAGAAATTGTTTGATGTGCACACGCGACAAGACCAAATACGATGCGTGGGCAATCTTTCTCTTGATTGCAAACTACCATGTTAGTGTCCAGCACTTGTATATACATACATGGTGATTAATTTGTGATTCCTAAGAAGTTAGTCTTCTAGTCCAACAACTAGACTGAAGTTTTTCTTCCACCATATTCTGAATCAAATCATTGCATTCGTGTAAATTGGATTAAATTGACCTTTCTCTAAATTACAATATTATAAGTCAAAATTAAGTTGTATTTTTAACTTCTACATTCTACACACAGCTACTATATTATTTATTAATTGCAGTTAGGTGTATAATGAAAGCAATATTATTTGTAATCAGGCTAAACTTGGTACACCCTTTTCCAATTAGTATTTTAAAATGGAAATCATCTTTAAAATGCTGTATTTCATTAAACAATTCCCCGAATAATGTTAAAACGATAATTACAATAATCATTTATCGATTTTCTGCATCAGCTGTTCAATTTAAATGAAAAATGATTTTCCTTCATTTAAATTTTTATTTCGTGTGCATTTAAACATAAAAAGTTTGCTGCAAATGTATTTTTGTAATGTTAAGATTTATACCCCAAAAATAGATATCTTAAATTTTCGGTGGTTTTTTCAATTTTATACAGAAGCACTTTTGAGAACATCAACATAATTATTATGTTTGTTCTGAGATGATCAGGTACTTCTTTTTCAAACTGTCAGTGATGTAAAAATTATAATTACGATACATTTTAAAGAAATATTTTAGAAGCTCAAATTTACTGACGTTTTTTATGACTTGAAATATATTCTAATTTTTTCGTGATAAAACATGACATAATGGAATAATTCTGTATTCAATTACTACAAATGTGTCACTACGCACGTAACAGCCTCTCAAGATATATTACCATGAATCCATCCAAAGCAATTCTTTCGATTCCTTACTTACAACTGTCAAATATACCCTTGAGGTAAAATGACAGTTTATATGGTACGCGAAAGCATTGATAAACTTTGGAACTACGAAAATTACTTGCTGAAAATATAATAAAATAAAATAAAAACATGAATCAGTGATGTATTCACCTTATTGAAATGGCCAAGTTTATCTAGCTTTTTAAGTGAGTACCAACCAGAACATACGAATGCATGAATTTCAGTAGTTGTACATATTGAAATTGTTAGATTAATCGAATGAAAATGGGTGATATCTATCAGTGATATTGATTTAACTTTATAAATATAGATTGACTAGCTTGAAAACATGGCGTTACAGATTGAAACTTAGTTAGTTTGCTTGTGATCAATTAAATTGATATAATTGTAAACATATTTTATTCTGTTTAATAATATGTAAAGGATTTAACCCCCCACTACTTCATTTTTGAATTGATCAATCCTAAAATGCACAATTAAATAAATGGAATTGGTTTAATTGATTAATTTAATTTAAATTTATTGGGCAGTGATTATTTAAATCATTTTTCAAATGCATCGTTAATCTTTAAGCAATTAGAGAGAGAATTTTGTGCATTGAATATATAATCTTGTATTACTATGTAGTTGATCGATAGAATGACAATTTTATTAAAATCTAGGATATATTAAGTAGTTAGAAAGAATACTGAAATTAAGATTAAAAAATAATTGTCAGATTACCTTAAACGATTATTTCAGTATACAAATCCTTTTACATGATAGTTTTTGACAGGATATTCATACATATTACCATAGCATATTACATTCTTTTTATTTGTATACTTTCTTTAAACAATAGAAATTAATCAATATATATATAAAATGAAGACTTTGAACATATATTCTGAAAGCTACCTAAAATAACGTTTAAAATATAGCATTTAAATTTGACTGGCCTCTGATTTTTCAATTTTTCATAATTCCAATAGAATTCAACTTTGCGATTGATTAAAGGAACAGTTTAATGCTATATAGACTATTCCAAGATATTGATATTTTAATTTAGTCCGAAAGCTACTTCTGAAATTTATCAAAATTTGAGCACAAAAGTGATTTGTTAAATGCTCAATGAATTCCTACTGACCTGTAATTGAAACATGTGACTTCTTGTGATGGGCACCCAGTCACAAAATGAGATATTAACATCTTACTATTTTATCATATTAAAGAATGCACGGCGATTTTTTGTGAAATTTCATATTTTTTATAAGATTATAAATTGTCAAAGTATTTTACATCATCCATATACGTTTTAAAACAAAATTAAAACATATAAACCGTATTATGTATATATAGTTTCCAAAGCATTTTAATGCATCGACCTTGTTTTATAGATTTATAGTGAAACTAACGTTAGGAACTTTAACTTAAATGCATGTGAGAACCATATAATACGGTTTGTGTGTCGTAAATGTGTTTTGAAACGTATAACATACATTAAGGAGAAAGCAGATAATGTTCAGTATATGTCGATTAAAAATAAATTTAAGTTGTATCAAAGGTTTTTAATTTTCACGACAATCAGAGCAATTGCAAAGGAATCGATGCATTCTAAAATATGGAAAAATAGTAAAATGTTAATATCTCATTTGTGACTGCTTGTGCAACACAAGAATCCGCCATTTTAGAAAATAACAGGAATTAGTCGAATTCATTGAGCATAACAAGCCTTTTGTGCTCAAATTTCTTGTCGGTTAAATCAATAACAATTTAAAATATCATTCTACAATCAACAACTAGATATTGTATAACATTGATCACTAAAAAGGAAAAGTTATTGATTATATATAGAGAGATTTTCGTTTCTAAAGATTTCATCGACAATTGAGTCAAATCGGCCACAAAAAACATATTATAGGTACTTATCAACAAGAAATAATGTTAATAAAAGTTTATCTAAAATCCTTTCCTTCCAATCCCATAGGTAGAATCTACATTTAGACAAACCCACTTTAATCTGCATTTATGTCCGGCTCTTCAGCTTCACACCGTTATGTACTTTCTGAAGCTAGTTTCTGGAAATCCCGCCAACTCCGACCTTTATATAGTGCAAATGATTTTGAATTGAAACTTCTACCCTATATACATACAATGACCCTAAAGGGGAGGCTAGCCTCCCGAGGTAGACTCAGTTCCTGCGGGTATGTCCTTCAAAAGAGGCTCTTGTGAAATTTGAAGTAATCACCACTTTTTTGCAACTTTTCTTCCCATCAAAATGTTTGAAATAGTTTTGCATTCAAACCTTATTGCTCGCATTTACACTTAAGAGTAGTCAAGGTTGTAATATATATACCTATCTCACACGGCAATCATAACTTTATTGATTCCAGATGTAGAGTTCTGACTCGTAATTGATTCATTTCTGGTAGTGTCATTGTTAATTTTAATTTTAATTTTAATTTTAATTTACCAAACTAATACGTTATAACAGTGTAACGTGGATTAGTAACAGAGAGGGCAACGACCTTGAAAAGATAAACAATTACGGTTTCCGTTTTAAAATTATATAAAAATAATTTACGAATCAATTAATTTAGAAATAATTTAGAAATGCGGTGAACAGTTAAACTGATCAATAAAGATTGATTGATTCCTGATTGCAAACAATATGATTGAAATCATTATAGTAGCTGAAAAAGTTAAAAGTGAAACTAAGTTGTTTGTCTTTTCCAGGTCGTTGCTGTGCGTTGCTAAGCGTTACTATGTATAAGTGATATAAACACTAAACGCGCATATTAGTTGTTTTATTATTTACCATAAAAATAAATAATTACAAAACACAGAATAGTTATTTTATTAATATAGAACAATAAGCATATCATAAAACAAATATCTACGGAGTGAGTTGACAATAGCGTTGTCTTAATTGCAAGATATTTCAATTTCAATTGATTCATTATACTGACAACAAAAGTATTACTGCAATATTCTATATATAACGGATCTATGAATGAAGGCAAACATGATTATATGCGGCGTATATTTAGTATAATATATGTACATTTATATAATACCGAAAACTTGATAGAAATCGATGCCGAAATAATGCAAGTGAGAAGGGAATTATTATTAGTCCATGTTTTAGCGTCCATTAGTTAGATCATGGTCGCAGAGCTAGGCCATAAAACTGTCAAGATTATGAGTGCCACAGTCAACTTAATATACTGCCTATTGGGAACAGTATTGACCTTATCAATATACACCCCCCTCCCCCCATTTGCCTCCTATTTATAGTATATACTAGCAGAGCTATTTAGTAAGATGGGGGGTAAAATTAATGTGCTACCCAGACCTCCAACAATTCTTTAAGTATAATCAGTCGTAATTGTCGAGCTTACATATATCAGGACTGCTTCAAGCCAGCTCCTGTGTTGATAGGTATATGTACAAGGGTTCATATCATAATATCTACCGCTTGTATCCATTTCGAGGAATGTAAACAATATTAACCGAAATAAGAAATAAATCAATGCAAACGTATTCTTTTTAATTGGTGTGTGTTCGAACTTGCTACCTGCATTAGAACTATATAGTATCACTTAAGAGTTTGTTGGATTGGAATAATATGCCATTGTCTATTTCAGTAGTCATGTTTTTATACTAAAATCCTCAATTATTATTCATCTTATTATACCTACAAGGTCGGATGCAATGTTGCCATAATATATCCGCAATATTACATTGATTTATTTCACGAAATATGAAGTTAAAACTCGGCTTTTCTTTACAGACTAATAAAACGAATTCTTTGTTTATATCTTCGTCTCGTAAATGGCAATAAAAACCTTCAAATGAAGGAAATTCTTGGTTCGGCGTCTCCTAGCTCCAGATTACGGCTCCCGATTGGGAAGTAAATATTATCAAGTATGCTCATATTCGCAATTGTGGATAGAACTTGGAGAAAGTTTTATTAACCCTTTTAATAATATTCTGGGTTTTGTGTATCACAGTAGAGTTCCTCAACTGTGTATTGTGCAGATGTGTAGAAACATGCTTGCTGGAATATTTCATTGAAAAAAATTGTGAAAATAATTTTAATAAACAAGTTAGGCAAAATGATACATATTTTGATCTTCTATTTTTAATAATTAAATTAAATAAAAAAAAACTAATTTTTATTGTACTGTGTGAATATTATAAAATATTAATTAGTATATAGTCGAATTGGAGTTCCGTCAAGTTTCGTCAGTTTTCGTCAATTTTCGTCAATTTTCGACAATTTTCCGTAAAATTTTTGACAATTTTGAGAGATGTGTATTTTTGTTTAGAAAGTATACTTTGCTTTTTATAGTGTGGTTACTTGGTGATTGGCCTTTGGGTGCACCAAAAGAAATGCACCAATAGGAATGCACCAATGGAATGCACCAAAAGAAATGCACCAATAGAAATGCACCAATATGAATGCACCAATAGGAATGCACCAATAGAAATGCACCAATAGGAATGCACCAATAGGAATGCATCAATATGAATGCACCAATAAGAATGCACCAATAGGAATGCACCAATAGGAATGCACCAATATGAATGCACCAATAAGAATGCACCAATAGGAATAAATTAATAGAAATGCACCAATAGAAATGAACCAATAGAAATGCACCAATAGAAATGCACCAATAGGAATGCACCAATAGGAATGCACCAATATGAATGCACCAATAAGAATGCACCAATAGGAATGCACCAATAGGAATGCACCAATAGGGGTGCACGACTATAACGCTAACCGATCGTAAAACTTTTTTAAATGAAAAGTCAGGAAAACACTGCATCATTGTCCCATTTCTTTATTGCAAAAATCATGTCAAAATACACGAGAGAACCTTAGTGAGTATGCAAGGAGGATGGATTAATAGACTTAAATTCTTTCTA
The DNA here is from genome assembly GCA_036023295.1 of Invenusta paracnida. Taxonomy (NCBI): domain Eukaryota; kingdom Metazoa; phylum Platyhelminthes; order Proseriata; family Coelogynoporidae; genus Invenusta; species Invenusta paracnida. Next base: position 2,002 of record JAYRBW010061119.1, on the reverse strand, counting down.
GAGTATGGCTGATGAATCAATTTGAACTTACTAGTCCGGGGCCAGAAGCCCTGGTCCGTGGCCAGGGCCGGGAGTCAAACAAATGGAGGAAAAAGTTTGATGCATCGTTCTTGAAAGCTCTAAATGCCTCAAAATTCCTAGATTCCCCGAAATATGATCGACATCAAAATTTGGTTGCTGGAAGAAATAATTGCATTCTTCTGATTTCTCAGATTAAAGAATAGGAAGATATTTTCTTTGTTTTTCTTTGGTTTTTGCCTAGTTTTTATGCAAATTGTGCCTATTTTTAAGAAGAAATATGTATTAACTATTATTTATATATAATAAAATACATTATATTATTTTGTCTTGTTTATCAAAGTGTTTTCCACATAATTACAACAAAATTATATATATAAATCATGAAAATAACTTTTCAGCATTAATGCATTTGCAATATGAAGACAATCACTTGGATAAACAATGTGATAGGCAACTTTTTAGTACTTAAAAATATGCATTTTCGGAAAAATTAGGTAATAGAAAATTAAAAAAATATTCCCGTTTATTTTAGTACGAAAATCACAAAACTTGTAATATTTTGGCTCCAGCTGCCAATCGTGGATGCCTATTTTACTGTTTTACAATCTAGACATCAATTACTACACCTCGACTGATGCCAAGTAGACTAAAAATTGATTTGTTATAATCGACAGAGCACGCCACCGGTTGTCAAGGTCCAGTTTCGGTTTCGCTAGACAACATTCAAATTAATAAATTCCGTCTAATAAATTGAATCATTTTATATTTCTTTCCATATTAATTCTAGCTAACTAATAATGGTGAATCACTAGCCAAACTACAAATGGATAATTAATTGAATAAACACGTAAACAATCAAACAATTCAATCAATAAATCAACAAAGTTTAGCCAGCTCAACTAATTCTGGAATATGTATCCCCTTTCTCATATTATATAATCAAAATCAGAAGATAAAATAAGAAACTGCAAATTTATTCTCAAAATCGGTAACAATGCAGAAAGAACTGTGTACATACACACAGCGACACTCAACTTATTCCATTATTTCGGATGATTATCTAATAAACAGAGATCAATCAAACGGACCGCTCTCTCACCTAAGAAAGTCGCGGCTTTTTCAATTTAATGTGATACTGGTGATTATTTCTGACATATTTCCTCCTCAAAGACAGGAAGGTTCTGCGTTGTCCGCCATCGGAGGGGAGACGAGAAGATAACAAGCACACCAGACCGACAAGAAGGAACGATAATTAAGTAATTAAGTTCTCTCCAGAGCGCGGTTTCATAGATGAGGACATAATTGCATCCGAAGATGGGATCAGTTTCCTTCCAATCCATGGAATGTTGGTCAACCAAGAGAATTGGTAATTGCTTGTTTTTAGAAATGTTTTTAGAAATGTGACTTGAATAATTATTTGAAATATAAAAAAGATGTAGCAAGAAAGAAATTGGCTTTTTGTATGTTAATTACTTGAATAACAGAATGTGTTTTAAATAAATATTTGAAAAGAATTTTTAATATAAGTGAAACAAAAGTTTTACGCAGGATTCCGTTTTATCAAATCATAAAATGGTTCAATATTGCAAGAAATTCACAACATTTCATCTTCTTCGCGGTCAATAAAAAATCCGTCACATAATTTTGAATGAAATATATAATATTCATTAATATAGTTTCTTGATATATGAACTGAATTATGCAAATACATTAAAGTTTGAAACCAATACAGTATAATTAGCTTTAGAAACATCTTAATATTTGGTGGTGGATTCAAGGCCTTTAAGCCACCATCGCAAACTAGAGACGATCATACTGGATACTAATATGTAATCTCCACATCCAGATCCTCTTCACTATTTGGTGGTGGGTTTGAGGCCTTTCAGCCACCATCGCAAACTATAAGAGACGATCATACTGGATACTAATATGTAATCTCCACATCCGGATCCTCTTCTCTATTTGGTGGTGGGTTCGAGGC
>JAYRBW010061118.1:0-10490 GCA_036023295.1 Invenusta paracnida | reverse complement strand
TGTGAATAATAATGCATAACGCTGAAAATCTCAGAAATAACGCTCAGCGTTATATAACGCAGGGTGTACCAGCACTGCAATAGACATGCCATCTATTATCCAAACTCACTACAGTATCATATCCACAATGCCCGTTTTCTATTATGATGTCATGATGCTATTTTTATTTCAAATTTTGAGTTTCAACCATTCAGCTGCCACTTCCGGCGGAAGTGCGTGGCTGGGGGTATATAATGTAATTGCATACTTTATTCTGTTCATAATTCGTTTATTTCTTTGTCAGCTGGACCTCCACCATCTGACCATTTGTAATACATGATTTAATAAAGAAAGAGAAGTACCTCTGAGAGGGAAAAAAATAGCATATAAGTTTTGCGCAGCTTAAGACCAATACGTGTAATACCTGTGATCAATATAAGGCCAAGAGACAAGCGTATTCAGAAGAGCATCACCAACATGTAGATAAAGCAGATGGTGTGTACCAGAAGAAACGTGAAGATAAGGAATTGATGCTAAAAACGATTCACAATGCTTGATGATTAGCTTCAATTTGGAAAATTGTCTACCAATTCCCAATCTTAGGTGCTCTGAAGCCCTCTATAAGCGCTTGCTGTGGGTCTATAACATCATAATCTTCAATTACTCCACAGGTCAAAGCACATTTGATGCACACATGGCGCACAAAACTGTTGCGCGCTGTTGGAGCAACGAAATAGCATCATATATATAAGACTTCATAATCAAAAGAAATGCGGAGGCACAATTTACTGAACTTATCTTATACTCAGATTCCTGCTCAGGACAAAATAATAACTTTTTTCTTATAAGAAAATATAAGGCACATTTTTCCCATACCACAGAAATAATGCAAAACAGTAACAAGTGCTTCCATGGTGTGGATCACCCCCCCCCCCCCACTGAATGTTACAAATGGTCCAATACAATCGATGTATCAGACCAATGTGGGCCTTCCTATGTAATCTTGATTAAATTGTGTGAAATTTTTTCATACTGGTCTAAATAAGTGACATAGATGTATAAGTATGCTAAACAATAGTTATCATAAGGTGATGGAATGTATTTTGATTTATTATAATAATGAAACATAATTACTGTAATAAATTGCAAATAGAAATCAAAAAGCACTGGGGCGGGCGCACCAGTCGGCTGTTACTGTTAGACTAACAGCGGAGCTGACAGAGCATCATTTAACAGAGGTTGTCAAATGACCGCACCAGTCGCTCTGCTTATGCACTGTTAAGATACTCCTCTGTTAGCCTAAACAGAGGCTGTTAATGTGTTGTTAAACAATTAATTCATGAAATATAGGTTCATGAAAATTAGTTCACTCATGACATATATAATGAGTGGGTGAACGAATTTCAGTTTGGTGACATTAAATTTCCTGTTACTGCTCACGACATGACAAAATTGAAAAGGCTTAACCCCAGGCTTTATGTAAATCTTCTCAAGTGGTGGGAGAAAAATGAGATGCATCCTCTTTATATGCTGCAGTCTCTCTCGTCAACTTGATCCTACTATCAATGTGACTATGTGGGGCAACTTCCCTCATGGTGGGTCCACACTAGTCGATTTCAGTTGAGTATATGGAAAATCTATTAATTTTGTGTACATTTTTTAATTTGTAGTGTGTGATGGTCACACTACTAATAAAGTTTTTATAAATAAAATAATATTAATAAAAAAAAATTATTATTTATTATTATTATAAGTTATTATAATATGTTTCAATATACACCCCTACCATAAAGAAACAGCCCTTAGTTAAAATATCAACATTATGCATAATTTACTACTCCTACTCGAACAAACTTTAACCCCATCATGCGAGCTATTAATGAATCATTCAATTGTTAAATTTATGTGCTTGGCATAGGTATAGGTATATGGAGAGCTACACACAATAGCCGTGACCTATTCACCTAGTGGGTACAACTCAGCACTGATATGTATGTAGGTGATGTGGTACTCAGCTGCAGGACATCACCCACTTACTCGGATTTCTGTTGGCTTAACTGGGCATGGCTATGTACAACTGATCCAGGAAAACATTTTGCCTCTATGGAGGTTTGGCAAAAATCTGCCTGGCAATGGACTCACAGAAGGACAATGCAACTCCACATACTGCTTGTGTCACAACTAGGTTCCTCGGAGAAAATGGCAACATACTGCCTTGGTCCCTGCAGTCACTGGATCTTAACCCAATTGAGCATGTGTGGTCACACATCTAACATGAGGTTGACAGGATTCCAGTCCATGGGTTAAGGGGTCTATGGGTTGCTACACAATATGTGTGGGCAGATGTTCCAGCTAACCTCATCAACTGCCCCTTCAACTCAATGCCTGACTGTATTGCAACTGTCATACAAGCATGTGGTGGAAAAATCAAATTCTGATATTCCCGAAGATTGGTTGACTATTGGTAAATGTAGCTTAATATAGCTAAATGTAAAATCTGTCAGATCCAGGTTTCAGTAGGATCGAGTGGAATTACTGCTGTGCAACAACATATATCTAGAGTGAATCATAAGGTATAGTATAAGTAAATCTAAAACCAAATTTAACTATATGTTCAACTGTCTGTTAAATTTTTATATTTTGCTTTTATTTAGAAAAATATGAATGACAAGAAATCGATCAACATTTGATCAACTTGTATCGCAAACTGAAGCAACATGAGCAAATGTACAAACTCAAAGAAAAATCAATGTCTGTTGAAATTCGGTGGGCATGGCATACAGCCCATGTGTCAAAAACTTTCAATGCCGAAAATAAAGCAGCAGACCTATTTCGGGCTATATTTTGAGATTGAGCTATAGCAAAAGATTTTAACTGTGCCCGAACAAAGCAGAACTATCTTATCAATTTAGCAATTGGTCCATTCAGCTAAATCTTTTATTGTTGATGATATTGGCAATAAATCTTATAGTTTTGCTTTTGATGAAACAGATGGTAGCATGATGACTGTTATTAGATATGTTGATGAAGAACATAAAGCTGTCAGAACATAAATACTAGATCTCTTGATAGAAATTTTACTGCTGAAAATTGCTCAAAAGTTATCTTTTCAGCGATTGATGACTCTGGTCTAAAAGGCCGATCAAATGCGTCCAATTTTTCTGATAGCTGCAATGCAACGAGAGGTGATTTACAGTTTTAAAGTCTATTTTTTTATTTAAAGCTTTAATGATTCAATTTCATTTAAACTTATTATTTTGATTGAGGAATTCGAAATGGTGTCTGCAAACGGCTATGGAATTCTCCAGGATATGAAAAAATGGTCGATGTTAAGGGTGCACTTTGCACACCTTACTTATCAAATGCAAATCGAAAAGCTACCACTGATATATTTCCACATTTGCACCATTTAGTTGATTACATCTATGTTATTTTTTCAGCGAAGTGGGAAATGCTTACATGAATTTAAAGAGGTAATTATTCATATTTTTATGATGTAGTTCCTATTGCATGCATAGCATTATTATTATAGGTTTAATAGCCTCACTTATAAAAATAAAATATATGGCGGCCATGGAAACACCCCCTTAGCTTTTTTTTACAATTTTCGCTAGAGGTGTTTAAAGTTAATCAAAGTAAAATTTATCAAAAATATATATATTTTTGTTTTATACCAACATATGGAATGTTGTGCTTGTTTGTGTGCAAAATTAATCCTGTCTGACTTTTATAAATTTGTTTTATTTAACGTTTAAAATGGTTCCATAATTATTATTTTTTATAAGTTCAACTTTAAAACTGCTTTCCTGTAAAATTGTCCAAAAAAGGCACCTTGACATAAAAAATGTAAATCGACATAACTCTCTCAATTTGTCAGATATTGACATGCGTTTTTTTTTCAATGAAAGACTTCTTTCTATAGATTATTAATATAGTCTTATCTCGAAATCTCGAAAAACAGATAAGAGTGATGTTTCCATGACCACGCGCCAAATATACATCAGATGAATTTGAAAAATTTATACAAAAACATGTGGAATGGTTCACACATGTGTTGAGCTATACATTATAGAAGTTATTTAGTTCGATTTATAGTGTTTTAAATACCGTACTATTTAATGAATATATTTATTAAATAGCATTTACCGGGTGGGGCAAAAGTCTATGGACAATTTATTAATTTATTTACTAGCTCTATTGGGCAACATTGTTTGGTCCAACAATGTTGCTCAACACCCAGGCCAAATCAAACAATCGAAACACAAAAATCAACCCGGTGTTACTGTGTGTTCTCAAATCAAGTGCTTGGACTATACTTCTTTTACCAAATCGTTACAAGTGCAAATTATCTGGTTATACTTAACACAATCTTAGTTCCTCAGCTGTGCAATTAACTTGTAATAATGTTAATCTACATAGTTTTAACAAAACCTTTACATATATATAAATACCTAATCTATATATAAATCCTACATACAAATACATAAATAATACAGCCAATACCATAATCGGATAAATATTTATCTGTAAATATATGGCATTTTAAATTTATTGAGTACTAATTTAGTATATTGAACGCAAATATTTGGAAAAAAATGGAAATAGGTTTATGGAAATCCATTTATATACTTTTTCTCATATTATATACATACATACATTATATAAACATTGAAATATGTTTACAAAATTACAAAGACATAAAGAATGTAGGCAGAGAGAAGTCTACTGGGAGGTTTTAGTCAGTCTTACCAGGTCGGATCTTTTTGAATAAAGGCTAAAATTGCTTCGTTCCATCCATTGGGAAATCTTAGATTGATCACTCCTGAAAAAATGTATATTTTAACAGCAGTGATATTTGATAATTTTACTAAAAGTGACGTCCAAAAATGAAAGTAAAGGCATGAGCTCACAGACAAATTAAAATAATGGAGAAGATACCGAATTCAGCGATGTAATGCTAACTATTCAGAACCAGAAGTAAATCGATAGCTTTAAAAATAGGAAAAAAACACAAAAAATAGTTGTTTTCATTTTAAAAAATGTATCTAAACATTTTATAGTCAATACCTGATTGAAAATAATAAAAACAGGCATTTTTACTATTATTGAGAAATTGTCCGATATTTAGTTCTCAGTACTTTAAATAATTTTTGAGATTAAATATGTCACACTTACAGCGAAGCGCGTGACGATGTCAGATTATTATGGTCACAACAAGATGGAGCGTTTCCCTACTTTGCTCTCACTATCAGGGCTCAACTGGATGAAGTGCTTAAGAGCTAGTGAATTAAAAGACGTGTAGGTGTTAAGTGCCGCCCCACCCCCCCCCACCTCTCGGTCACCAAATATAACACCTGAGGATTTTTTTCTGGGAAGTCATTGGTGATTTAATGTTCAAAACTCTTCAATTAAACTAAAATTCATTCATATATGACAACAAAATTATGACAAATATCGTGGCAATGGTATAAATTATATTATTTTACTATGTTATAAAAATTAGCTTACTTAAAACAACTACTTTTTGCATTCATGTGGGCTTCATTGCTTTTGTACAAATGTTCCATTGCTAAGAATTTTTGTAGTCATATTTTTATGAATTTTAGTTTTTGTATACCTATAATGTTCCATATTGATAAATACATTTATGCATTTTAAAAAGAAAGTATTGACAATTATATCTTGGCTCTATTTTATATCAATTTCTTCGATGGCTGCACTATGTATCATAATTATAACTGTTTTTTAAATCTTGGCGTTCAGTTCATATCAATTTTTTAATGGCTGTACTTCCTATCATCAATATCACTTCAACGTGTTTCTTTTGAGGAGCTTGTTTCTTGGCTTTCATTTTTGCGACCGGGTCATTTTTGTTTAGATTTTATTTGCTTGTTTTACACTGCAGTTGTCATTTAGTGAAAAACGATTTTGCCATTATTGGTACTGCATAAAATATGTATTTAAAATTATAATGGGATAAAGGTCAGATGATTTAAATGTTTCCAAAATAAATTTTCATGTATTGCAAAATGACTAACCGAGAGGCAGAAAAGATTCATGCGAGCACGTCTCACATGCGTCATATATCCATATAATTTTTCTATTTTTTAAATTAAATGATACATCATATACTTAACTTTAGACTATAACATTTGAAATAGACTAGCATTACAAACCATGAACTTTCAAATGTTATAAAATATTTTGGATGCTAGAAATTTATTTAAAATAAATGCTTGTATATAGCAAGTCTAATAATTAAAAAAATATATAACGAAAGGAAAAGCCAGTGATATAAGTCTGTCTGCAGAACAGTTCGCTTTTTATTAAAAAAAAGAGCTCATAAGGTACAATTATCAAAATCAATAATCACAAGTTTGTTGTTATATGTTTATATAGTAATATAGCAGCGAATAATAGTCACAATAACACCGCGTAGAACGTGCGCTTTCTGACCAGTATACAATTATAAATGTGTTGCAACATTGCAATAGTATTGGCACATAATATATTATGTGTAGGTATAACACCTATTCTCTTAATAGCTAGCAAATAATATTAGGTAAATATGCATTGTAAGATAAAATTGGATTAAACGAATGTTACAAGTTATATTCGAATCATTTAAAACATTAAATATTTACAGTGTATATATACTATATCATAAAGTAATAATGGAATACCGTACAGTATTCGTTTCCAAATGATACACTTATTGATAGTTAATTGAAAACAAAATAAGTGACATACTGCCGAATATGTCAAAAAATATTATTATTCACATAATATAGAGGTCTTAATATAAAATACCCGTATGAATGTTAAACAATATTTAATGAAGGCAATAAGCAGTGTAGAAATCTGCATGAAACATAATAATCTGGAAAACAATGGAAATCATAATATTATAATGATACCTATACTATAATAGTAAGGTATAATAGTAAGGTTAATAATTTAATATACAAAGACTATTTAAACTAAGAATATACACTAAAACTAAAAATAACCAATAGGTTGTACTTAACTGACACGTTAAAGTAAAATATTATTAATTCTCCCAATAATAAGGTCATTTAACTCAATATATTGCATTTATAAAACGTGAATTTGTTGAGAAGACTAGCATACAAGAAACAGACAAACAATTGGCATATTTTAACATTTTAAAATATGGTGTTGAGAAAAAGAAAACATATACCTAATTAAAAATAAACTAAACTAGGGCAGTAAAATCTAAACTTCAACAAGCAATAAAATAAGTAAATTTTTCATCACGATTTTATCGTACTGACATACATACATATAATATTACACACCGTAATTGGGAGTAATTGACTTAGATATATCAGGTTAATAATGGGAAGCGCTATATGTATTATAGAATATTATGATTTTGGTAGTGTGAAATAATTATGTCTGATTCATAACATATTTCACACAAACTGCACATTCACTAATTTTGTGCGATCACAATGGAATAGAAGTTTAGTTCCAGATTGAGACACAAAAGGAAAAATAAACAAATTGGCAAGGAGGGAGATAAATTTACAAAGGCATAGCAAAGCGGGGTATTGCCTTACTGACATAGTAGTGTTGGCAATTATTTATACACATTAGGCATATAATATGTATGTATGATATACAAAACAGGCTACAACAATATACTATAATATGATACAATAATACTGTACTGTTTAGGGCTTGAGCCACCTCGATCGATGAGTTCACTTATGTCATTAAAATGGAAGAACTGAGGTGCAACATGCAGAAAAAAGAATTGCCATTTTGTCAAGTCAGAGGTTTCTTGCATGGCTTTTGGACAGGTTGAAGAAATATAGGGAGAGGTAGAATGCATTTTGTACCGTATAAAGCAAAGTAAGAAGGAAGTGAAAAGAGGAAGCTATCTATTTGGCCTTGAGACTGAGTGCAAGCATCATGGAATCGTTGAAGCCCATTGCGATAATTGGCTGAAAATTACAAGGAAAAAAAACGAGAGAAATAATTATTCACATAAATAGGAATTTCAAAGTAAGCACTTGTAAAAAGAACATAAAAAAGTAACACCCAAAACTTATGATTTATATCTAATTTCGATGCTACTTTGTACACGTCTAAACACAAAGAAAGATACGAAGATATTATTAATATATAATTTCAAATGATCACACCTAAACAAAGTTAAATATTAAAAACCTAGAATTTTATTGCTTATTTTTTTTTACATAAATTTTGTGATATTACCATTTTTATATAGTTATTTAATGCAATTATATTATATTATGAAATACATTAATTTATGTAAACTTGAAAATTGAACTTAAGTTCTTAAACTTCCTTCACGTAAGAATAAATGAAACCGGTAGGAAACAGACCTGTATAGGATGAAAGGCGGCACAATTGGGCACCCCAATGTTCTCTCGACTGAATCCATCGTAGAACTTGAAAGAGGCGTGCACACGACCAGTATCTGCCTGCACCACGGACATCTCTCTGGACTCCGTGCCCAGACCCATCATCACCAGAGGTTCCGATCCCGGAACACCGTCCACCTGATTTGTTGACACGGAAGGGGAGAATAATCAATATATAAAGTTAGAAATAGTTGCTATGGTCTTCAATGATATACTTTTGTATTGATAGGTATTAAATTAGGATATATGTTCTTTAATTCATTTTCCTTAAATTGAAAACAATTTTAAATGAATTTTATATAAAACTAATTAAAAAAAATATGGGATTAAAATATACAATTATTTTATATAACTTAAAAACTAATTAAAAAGGCATCTCAGTGTCTAAGATAATGTTATAACATGATTCATTAGAATGATAATATTTTCTCTCTTTAAATTGTTCAATAAAAAATAGGATTTAAAAAAATTAACATGTCTTTAACACAATTGCAAAGATAAATATTTTTAGTAGCTTAAAAAAACCCATCAGGATTTCTGCAGTTTGTCGTTGTATCCACACCAAATTTCTTGTGATATAATATAAGTTTCTAGTCCCACCTTACTTATATTTTATGATAAGATTTTTCTTATGACAAATCTTTATAATCTTATGTATTTCACTATGGTTTATAAACTTGTCCTATGTTATAAAATTTCTTTTTAAATAAGATTATTAGGCTGCGTAGCTAACCTTATTATGTAATTAAAGTAAGTTTCGAGTGAATAATTAATACTACATAACTTGACTTGACTAATGGGATAGTTCGCGTTGACATTTTATACCTTTGCAGAGTCATTCGCTAGTTTTGGTTATATCTACCACTTTTTCTTCAATCATCGCGGTTGTTGGCTACTGATATTAAGTATTTAATGTCGTTCCTTGTTTCCACCTGGTTATATTTATGGACGGCAATATTGCTGATGGTGTTGTTGCAATGGTCAGACATATGGAAAGCATTATAAGGAATGTTGTTGAAGATATCTTTATTTAAGGTATTATTAATGTTGCTTCTTTGCCTTCCTCTGAATTTCTTCGTTCCTCATATCTTCGTCACATATTCGGACATAGCCATTGGCGCTGGTCTATCTGTTGGCATGAGAAGGATATGTCCTGGAAGTTGCCATCTATTAGTTTTAGCACTGTTGCTTATAGATTTGCAATTCGTAATTTTATACAAGGCATTGTTACTAATTTGATTTGGGTATCCCAGTTTAATTATGTTTTTAAGATGTATTCTTTGAGTGGCGTTAACTTTGTTCCACTCATGTTCTGTGAGGCCCCATGTGCTGCTATTGTATGTAAGAATGGGTTGTATCACAGCTTTGTACATCAGTATCTTGATTTTTTTGTCTGATTTTATTAGTCCACACGCTTTTCATGGCTCCGAAGGCTTTGTTGGCAAGGTTACATCTACATATGTTAAGCATCTTCTTCGTCTCCTAATAAACTTCCAAGTTTCTTCACTTTTCTCCATTGCTCCAGATCTTTACTCATGATCTTTCTTAATGTCGGTGATCTCTGTTCACCTTCAGATTCCATTTAGATAATTTGTTGGCAATGATAGGTACGACTTTTCTGGCTTCTTGTTCTGATAGCATAATGAAGTCGATATCGTCTGCAGCTCTTTGATGTTGATGAACATGGTGGTTTAGGTATGAAATGTCTTGTTTCTCTCAGAGTTCTAAATACAAAATAAACAACATTGGGCTGGGGCAGTCTCAGTGAGGGGATCCAATGACACTTTCAAATGTATTGTTCTCTTTTCCGAATGTGATAGTGAGCTTGGTTTCACTAAGTAAGTACGATCATTCTGATGACGTCTTTTTGTATGATGGTTTGAAATTGGATTAATAATTTCTCTCTATCTATGGTGTCAAATGCACTGCTCATATCTATTCCAAGTATTGTATATGGAATAGTAGTAGGGGAGGTGCAGCACGAACTCAGTCACGTGACGTGCGGGGGGGAGGGGCTGAGTCATGCTCAGATGCACTCTGAGTCCGGTGCACTTTGGTACGACTATTGCGTGGGGGGGGGGGTGGTAGTCTCGACCA
>JAYRBW010061117.1:0-10490 GCA_036023295.1 Invenusta paracnida | reverse complement strand
TTCCCACATCTTTTTGGGGTTGTTGTGCTTGGAGACTTTCTCTTTCCAAAGGTCTGCCTTGGTTTTATTGATTTTGTTCTTGATAGATTGGTCTCAGTTGTTGATTGCTTCAGAGACCAATCTATCAAGGACAAAATAAATAAAACCAAGGCAGACCTTGGTTTTGTTGTCCACTAGGAGCCAGAATTTGATGCATACTTGTCAGGTTTGTTTGGCATGTAAGTTATGAAAGGGTACCGTGTTTTCATATATATATATATTTAAAAATGGAATATTCCGGAAATAGGAAATAGCCTAAAAACCCAATAAAGTTATTTTGGACATCTTGGGTCTTCTAGTGTAAGCTAATGTTGACACGTATCTATGACAAAATGAGACATATCTGAGTTAATTTAGTTTCATATTCCGAAAGTGGCTTATTATACTGCAAAGGTCGTTTAATAATTAAGCTGTAATATTTATGATAACCAAATAACAATAGTTTACATTTGGATTTCGTCATTTTTGAAGCCATTGATTTATTATTGTTAATTGGTCTTGTGATTATATCAAGTCCATTTGATAAATATTTTACGCTGAAAAAAGCAATTAATAAACGCAACACAGTTGTCCCAATTTTAACTTTTATATCCACAGTTTACTCTTATTGGAGCAGCGTTAATGTCTGAGGTACCATTTTTAATGTTAAAAGGTAAAAATGTATTTTTCACTAGAAAATTAATTGTACACAAATAAAAATGGTATTGTTATAAAGTTTAATAATTTCATTTAGCTTAATGAAACTATTAAAATTACGGACATTAAATTTAAATTTTATTTTTGTCTAATTTTTAACTTATCATTTCGGAAGATACATTTAATGGTTATTCTCCTACAATATTACCTAATTTTTTAATTGGGTTCAATATTAATTATTAATTAATAAAACACAACCGTTTAAATGTATCGATGCTATCATGAATTAATTCTGTTAAATAGAGGAAAAATAGATTTATTAATATTTTCAAGTCTTTAAAGTAGATATGAAATAGATAATGACTTACTTGAACTTTCATCCGATCCCAGTAGGCTTGAATTCAATTGTTGACCACTTGCTTCTGCAGTTGATAACTGATTTGATGCATGTTTAATAGACACTGGAATTTCTGTTTGATCAAAATAATTGGAGTTTGACTGGTTTGGGGTTTCAACATGATCAAGATTTCCGCCTGAAGCTTAAATCGCAGATTGGAAGAAAATTGGTAAGCAAAAATAATAAATTGTAAACAGTTGGTTTTAATTGTCTCAAGAACGGGCTACATCTGTATGTTATTTTAGGTAAATGTAAACTTTGAATAAAATGTTTAAAACTACAAATATAAATAATTTAATAATCGATTAAATATGTTTAATTAGTTTATAAAATACGGGAAATATATGTTATATGTGGCTTAGCTGCTACACAAATGTATGTAAAGATAAACGAAGAACTGAAATACACTTATAATGTTTGTTTTTTTAGTGTTTTCAATATTATTACATTATCTAATATGACATCTTTATGGAAATTGAAGGACATCATACAGACACAGACAAAATTGCACTCATCATTACTCACATCAACTTTAGTATTAACCATATTTATCATTTTATTGCCTGTCTAAAGATGTATTAGCCTTTTTTAATGCAGTTCAATATTGCATGGCCTACACTTAAACGACCTTGCGAAGCAGAATAAAACTTTTGACCACCAAACTCTCCAGCGCAGGACTATTAAACAAATTATTTTAAAACATTCCCAGTCGGTTATTGGGGAACATGACGGCTCCTCCGCAAAAATTGTTGACAATGATTCTTTTTTAGAGCATGCAGGACTCTATTCTTTCGTTTATCATAATAATCCTCTGCCAAACTGGCGCGAGCGAGTTTTCGCCCCGTATCATAAAGAAGCTAAATAATCCGCCATTCAGACGAAATTAGGGAAAATCGTCGCCTGCAATCCTCATCCAAAAAGGTTTACGTATACTCGCAAAACTAAACTTAATCAATCACAGCTGACCAAGTATAACAGCGGCCCCCACTGTGCACTAGTCGACGCCTATGAAGTGTATATTTATAATAAAGTGATTGATAATCAAATTTTTTCACCAACTTCAAGCGCCACCTCAAAGGTAGTATAGTGACTATATATACAGTACCATGCAATTTACTTTTCTTTTACAGTTAAAACAACAACTGAGCGAAGAATACTCTGTGAATCGTGTTATATCTAACATTGCTCGGGGCATCGATGGGCTGAACCCGGAGAACAATAGTATAAGTGATGACAGAGCTCTATCAAATGATCTTTATTGTGAATACATTAATACTAGGCCAGTGGTTTTGCCAGAACAAGAATTGGGAATTGAAATATCTGTTTGTGAAACGCGCATGCTAATTAATGCTCTCTCCAATAATATTTTGCTTCACTGGAGAGGCTCAGCATACTTCCCGAAACCTTTCTTCGACCATTTGAAATGTTTTATTCGTTACAAGAATTTTTTAATTTTGTATTACGCACCGTGAACGAAATCATCTTTTTCACATTAAAGTGCTACCTACCTCCACGCCCGAATGATTTTGATTGACGATGAAGGCGAAATAAAAAAGGAAGCAACACTTTGGCTCGCCGCGCGCCAACAAACAGTTTCAAATCGATATTCTTAAGAGGAACTATTAATCAAGTATAATAACATCGTTCCATAAAATTACACCCACGAGGCTTCGTGCTGGATATTTGTTAGCGTTATTTGCTTCGAAATGTATCTAGCCAAGTACATTTCCGTTTCTACACACGGCCGCTGCATCATTTCCCCGCGCCTACCTCCCCTCCGTGAGCAAAAATTACAGAATTGTTAAACTGGAGACACATGATACAAAATAGTTTAAAAATTGCTTTTAGAAAGTCATTATCACAGTTCCATTTTTAAGCCGCTAGGATCAACATTTCAAATGCCCTAGAAACTCCAGACAAATAAAAGTTTAGATAATATGTTTTAAACGGGACGCTTGCTTTAAGATACCATATTTTGGGAATAGCGAGGATGCTGCTAATATTTCAGACATTTATTTATTTGAAAATTTGAATCAAAAATACTTTGTTACAGTGATCATCTATGACAGGAAATTTTTTTCCTATCCGGTGTTTTTGCAATAATCATAAATATATGAATTCTTTAAATACCTATTTTAAACTGTATTTTGACAACATTAGATGTCACGTTTGAAAATTGAAAGCAATATAAAATATGAAGCAATGCTTGTCATAGCAGTGACCATAGGCATGCGCCTGGTTAATGCAGGAGATACACACGTTACTATATTATTCGCTTATACAATGAATACTGCATTATAGCTACTTAGATAATTATATATATAATATATGTGATAATAGTATAAGTATCTTCATTACATATAATAATTAAGTATGGGTAATTTTGTCTTATCAATAGTATAATGCGTAAATATATACTTATTATAATTCTTAACCAAATATTTATTTCTGAAATTTGAAATGTCAAAATTAAACATTTTATTTTTGTGTACTACTTAGATATATTATGCATTAAAACATGTATCAACTCTTATTCGTAAAAATGTTTCCAAAAGTGTCATAAGTGTACCAAAATAGTTTGACAATTTTCATTTTCGATATTTTTCTCGACACAGTTTTACAAATTGAACACTTTTTAACAATCAGATAAAAAATTATTTAGTGTAACCCATACTTTAGTTGAAAAATATTTAAGATTTCATGTGAGCAAAAAACAGTATACATAATGCCCCATTAGTTTGGCAGAAAAATATATACAGGCTTTTGAATTATCACTTTTATTAGAATTTGAGTTGTGAGACATTGTTTTTAATTGATTCCAAATAATTATACTTTTTTTGTAAAATATAATGCAATTTTTTTTTGTCTTCTGAAAAACCATATTTAAAAGTGTTTTCTCTATTTAAAAACATTCTATACAAGTGTTTTTCACTGACAATTAAGCCTTTTTTTATCTAACAGAATATGCTACATTTTTGTAAGCTTTATAGTCATCAAAACTAAAGGGAATAGTTTCACTTTTAAAAGATAATCAATTTAGCGATACATTAAATATGTTTTTTAATCAAATAATGATATCACCTCATATAACAAGGTTTTAAGTATAGTTTACAATATTTTAAAATACAGTCTAGTAATTTCAATTTAGGTACATTACATTTAAATATCAAACATATTGATAACGTTAAAAAAATTAACTTAAACATCTACTTCTAAAATAATGTTAAGATCGACACGTTATTCAGTAACTTAATAGATTAATATCTTCGTTTAGGTAATACGAATATGTATATTACAGATAAGTATGACGAAATGCATTTATTATGCAAGTTATAACATAACAATATTAGTAACGTATATATTTCTAAAGTAAAAATATATTGTATTAATATATTTGTTAGTCAACAAAACATATTTCAATATCATTTAAAATAGCGTAACAAATTTAAAACACACTAATTTTGTTTTGCATTGTTCACTTATTTTTTCTAAACTTAAACGTTTGTATATGTATAGCTCTTCTATTATATCGATAATGAGTATCTAGGCATAAGTCATGTCTAATTACGATATGTCTTGCCAAAATGTTTATTGACTTACAGTTACACAACGCTTTCGTTTTTGGTCTGATTCATACTAACCAACCATAAGTATTTCTAATTATATGTTTTGCATTTATCTCTACAGAATAATTGAGCAAGTAATAATGATGTATTAATACATATTGAACTGATTATTAATTATACAACACAAAATGTATATTCCAGGTTGCGTCATATTACTGATAATATAGCTGAATGTGTTATTATTAAACATACTATAAAATATATTTAAATTATTTTCTATTTTATGTTACATATCGTATATATCGGATTCAGAAAGTTTAAAAGAACGATTCATGTTTAATAAATGAATGTTTGCCAGTTTATACTTTGGATATATATTACAAATACTGTACAAATTTGAAAAGCTTGTTCGCCTTCAATTTTAAAACAAGTTATATGTGATATTTTTGACATAAATATTCAGTGGTAAACACTATGAATGCTTATAATACTTTTTATGATTAGAAACATTAGACTGAGCAATAAAATATGTAATTTTCTTTATCTCGCTCATAGATGTTATTTATTTTTCATTTACCTGAACTGTCAAATTCACCAAAACTCGTAATATTTAAAATCGTTTCTGAGGTTGACAATTGATTTGAGTCACGTTCCAAAGGCAAGTGCACTTCAGGTTGACCAAAATCAGTGGAGCTTGGATTGTTTAATGTTTCTCTAGGATCCATTTGACGAGTAACATGTGGATCATTCCCAAACATAGTAAAAATATTTCCGACTGAAGCTTATTTGGGAGAAGGGTAAAGAAAATAGTTGTCAGCAATTTGAAAACTGTAAACGTATACATTTTTGATATGTGGGCTATATACTTGTGTGATAATGCTGCAATGTACTTTATGAAATAATTGATTGCAGAAATGTACGACATGTTTGTAACCTACCATTTACTGGATTTTAAAAATTATAATTAACATATAAAATACGCTAAATTATAATACATGCATTGTAGTCTGGAAGTGAATGAGACAATTGAGTTTTAAGCAACTTACCTAACAGATTGTTCTGTGTTCGTTGATGAAGCAGGAATGGTGACACTTCAGAGTCTGGTGCACAATAGTTATCACAATATAGACGATACATTAACGGGTCATCTGAAGGTATATTGATGAAGTTCAACTTTTATGTATTCGCTTTTGTTCGATAATTGTTATTTACTTTGAAACATTTATGCGATTTTTATTAGCAAATTTATTTCAAAATATACATAACTGGGATTCAAGATTAATTAATATAAGTTAGTATGATACGTAAATGTAGTACATCAAACTCTATATATTTTAAGAGTTTATGGTCACAGATCGAATGGAAATACAGACAAAACTTTAAATATTGAACTGAGTATTTATACTATTTACAGAAAGTGATACAAATTAAAAATAAATAATGTTTACGTCTATAACGAAGTAATCATTGTATATAAGATTAGAATACTGAATAATTAAAATGTAAAGAATTAACGTTAAACGAATTGGAATTAAATTTAAATATCAAGTATTATCATCATAAGCTATAAAAGCTCAAATAGACAGATACACTATTGCAAGTAATACGTGCTCTTCCAATTGTCATACAGATTATATATCTAAAAGATAATTATTCTAAAATATACATATATTTTTTGTAATTTTACATTAACGGAGCTCTTACACTAATTTTGCTCCTGTCATTTAAAGTATAAGTGTATTAAACATGTTATTCTTTCTTATTTAGCATGATTTTTTTAATTGATATGTATTACATATATATATACTACCATTTTTAAAATGTATTTAATTACATGTTTTTCGTTCTCGAAAAGGTTGTTTGAACAACAAAATATGTCATTACAGCTAACAAATGTTATCACAAAATGATTGTACACTTTATGTATTTGACTTTTGATTCATTTATACTAACTTGATTTTAATGTTTTATCAAACATTCCATAAGTTCACAAATATATGTTATCGTACATTGCGTAATACATAATACTACATATTTTAGATATTAAAATGTTTCTAAATATACTCCATCTTGATATATAATATCCTCGTTTTAAAAATGTTAACAATTCCGCTAGCCATGCTTCAATAATTTGACTTCTCGTAATCGTACTACATAAAAATGAAATTAAACTGAATAGTTTTACTAAAGATTTCAATTCCAGTTCAATGTTAACTCTGAACATCTAAACACATAAAACACCAACATTTAATACGATTCAGTATTACATGCTTGTTGAAAATGAGGTATTCAAACTATTTTAAAGATTTAAAGTGTTACATCGAACAAACATGGCAATGTATTGACAGAAAGTAATAAAATTGAAAGCAATTTAAAAATGAATTTACAATGAACATAACATGTACTAACAATTACTTTTGATTCAATTAAAACGTCACTTTTGATTAAAAATACGGATTAGTTATTCTTAGCAGTATTTATTATTTTAACTATCTTGATGATAATGTTAATAATTTTACTTAGGACACTCATATTGATAATACTTTTAGCAAAGTTATACTATTATAGGAAATAGCAATATACATGAATGCTTCCATATAATAGTCAAATTATATTTTGACGATATATTTCACGAGAAAATAAATATTTGTGATGTCAACCTGGTAAATAGTAAAGTCTAGTTAAAGTACAAAAACCGAACACCTCCTCGAGTTCGTATTATCCATGACTAACACTGCAAAAACAAAATTGTGCAACACTACCATTGCTTTATTTAATCTAACATGTCTTCATCGTATTTACATTAATATAATAATCAATGCACTACATATATTTTCAAACACTAATTTAATCATGATAATCTTGTTAGATTTTTGTATTGAATCATGTTTTAAGAATGTTCTCTTAAAAAAACTATTTATAGTATGTATATGTATGTATTCTCGTTGAATTTTATAAATACACCTCCAATGCATATTCAAACTTTTCATCAAGTTTTAAATATTTCTACTGAGTGTATTTTAATTCACAATGGCAACTATTTCAAACAATATTACGGCAAACGAATTTCTTAGTGGGTTTATATATTCTAACATATTTGTAGCATACCTCGAAAAATAGATGTTTAAAACGTAAAATAAACTTAATTTATATATTTGATATATATATGTATTTTGCCATAATTCATGGATTTCAAACCATTTATAAACATACGTTATCATGGTAGAAAAGGCTATCGAATAGCAAATATAAAATATTTACCGCATGAATTAAAGCCAACCCCTTTAAATGAAAATAATATACACACAACTCTAAATCAAAAATGTTTCAGATTGTAAATGACACTACAGTAATGGAAGTGTACGGCATAATATACTTTTGAATACAATCAATCTTAATGGATCGATTTTAAATATATAAATAAATAAATATAAAGAGACATACATATTGTCCTGTTCATTTTTGTTACCAGTTTCCTGAATGACTTAAAAACCAGTTTTAAATTCATTTCCGGACGTATTTTATGTCTTATTCAATAGAAAGTGCTCGCTGTTAAACTCAATAAACTAAACTTAAGTTACACATGTATTGAACAATCATCAACAATATATTATATTTCTTTTCACATATCTATATGTGTTGCTTATACTAATAAGTAATTCTACTTACTTATGGCTTCCTGATTTTCATGTTGATTTGAGTATTCATCTTCTTCCAACGTCGATGGTGTTTCTGTTTGACCGGATACAGACGAACTTGACTTGTTTGCAGTTTTGGTAGATTCTTAATTGTTAAAAATAATACATTGCTAATTATTGTACAATTATTTAAAAAATGCAATTTATTTTATTTTCTAAATCGCCATGTCCTATAGACATATTATAATAAATATTAAATTTATGTTTAAATAATTTATGATTGTAAATGCATATATAGAGTAATTTGTTCAACATGAATGGTATTTAATGATATATGTATACTATATTTAAATTTTGGGTTGTTTTTACGTGCATAGAATTCAGATAAAGTTGAGATTTATGGGATTCTGAAATAACGACAATGTTTAGAACAAATAATAATTATTATCAATAATAATAACGGTCACATCAAATGCATACAGACAGTATCAAATATGTTCACAATATATCAGCGCGTAGCAATACTTGCAACATTTAGAACAATGGATATGTCATAATTGAATATCTAAGTATAACAAACTAATCCAGTCATTGTTTTTTTATATATAGCTAATGAATACATAGACAAATGTCACTGTTTGAATAAGCGCATTTTTTAATTTTTGACTGCTGAACATAATAGTGAAATGTTTATTTGGTTGCAATAAAGAAACATTGTATATTGGCTGAAATGTCCATTTATGACAGTGAACTCTGTTACGGCAACGTCTGTCATGTTTTATGTAAACATATTAGTGATATATATCAATATAAACTGAAATAATAAGAAATATATATAATGTGAAACAACATACTATTATCATACGACAGGACGTGAAACTATAATATTCGGCGTATTTAGATGCTAAAAGATGTGCCACAGAGATCTAATGCATATTTGATTTTTGTTTAAATATTGTACTCATATATTGCATATATAACACACTTAACGTACACATATGAATACTAAATTTTAAATATTGTTTATATATATTAACGTAAACAAGCTAACTAATCTTTTAATTCCATAATAAATCAACATTATAGCGTATGATAACGAATTAACCTTCCAACAACCGACAGAGTCATTTTCGACCTGGTGCTATGTTTTTATGGGGATACGGAATAGTTATTTTAAACACGTCACATCATAAGCCTATAAATCTTGTATAAGTATAGATGTTTATTATGGTATCGCGTTATAATATGTTTTAGCTTTAATTTTGATGCATACACTAAGATAACAAGTAACACCCTTAAATTACCGACAGGGTCGTTTTCGTCCCGTTTATATCGGCATTATGCTCCTGCCTGGTTTTGTATCGTGGAGGACATGAACCAATGACATACATTTAGAACTCAAAAGATGGAAGGCAAATATTTTTTCAATCAATGGCGCGTAACCGATTTAAAGCTATCACGAGGTACTTATGATTTGATCGCAAAGCATCACGATTTGAAAGAAGGCAAAGATATAAACTGGCACCCATTCGAGAGATACACGACAAGCTTGCAGCTCGTTGCAGTGCAGTTTACCGTCCAGGAGTCAATGTATGCATTGATGAGCAGCTAATGGTATTCGAGGGACGGTGTCCATTCAATATATACATACCCAACAAACCCGAAAAGTATGGAATCAAAATGTGGGTATGCGCGGATGTCGACACTGGATACTGCTGCAATTTTGAAATTTACACAGGTCGTCAAGGAAATGCGCTGGAAATTGCCAAGGCGCACGAGTCGTTCTTTAAATGACTGATCACATTGCAGGCTCAGGACGTGGTGTAACTGCCGACAATTTCTTTTCTACAGAAACTTAGGAAGAGAGCAGAAGAGCTGCTAAGGTGACAACTCACTTACGTCGGGACATTCCGTAAAAATAAAATATTTCTGTCAACAATTATAACTACAATGAAGACAAAACTTGTTTTGTGCACCACATTTTCTCAAAGAGGTCACCTTACTCTGCTAGCATATATTCAAATAAAGGGAAAAATGTCTTGCTTCTCTCAAGTCAACATATATGTAGATCAATTTGTCCATACAGATCGTGCAAGGGAGATGTCATACTTTATTACAACTCTACGAAGGGTGCGGTAGACTCACTCGACAAGCTTGAACGCACTTATAGTAGACAGCGTAAAACACGCGGATGGCCGATGGTGGTGTTTTCCA
>JAYRBW010061116.1:0-10490 GCA_036023295.1 Invenusta paracnida | reverse complement strand
CGTCCCAGAGGGGGATAGTCCGTTCCTGACGGTTCGGGGTTCTTTTAGAATTGTGCGAATAAGACAGACAGACAGGACATGTTACCTCCGCCGTTATAGCCTCGACGCTACAGGCGTCCTCTTTGCCGAGAGAAGGGCAACAGCCCCGCACACCCTCCCTGCGAGCCAAGTCTAGAGGGGCGAGGTCCGTTTCTGATGGTTCGGAGTTTTAGTTATTTTCTTCTAAAACTGTGTAAAGAAGACAGACGCCATAACTCGTCTATATTCTAATTGGACATATACATATAGTATATTATCTATAAAGGGCGTCTAATTTAATCTCATAGCTCGACCATAAACAAACTATTATATATATCTGTAATTTAACTTTTCCAACACCTGTTGACACCACTGTAAACATCACTAAATCACAAATCTGTTGTTGACATTTATAATTGACAAAAATAACTCATTCAGATTAAGTCCTTATTAGTAGTTTATCTTCGAATAAGATTACATGCACTACAGTGTCTCATCTGTCATCAGCATGCTCTATATTATCTGACAGCTGATGAATGATGGCCTAGGCATAGTTTTCTTTAGATTATCTGCTGTCTGTCATCTTGTTGACCCATGAATACAGGTGTGATGACAGGTTTATATTGTGTCGTACTTTTGACTGACTGGCTATATTGATGATATCATCTTCTTCTTCTTGTATATTAAACATGTGTATTAATAGTAAACCACACCATATAGTAGACAATTTTGCCTGTATATCAAGGGATTTGCATGGCGGGAAACTGAATGTAAAATATGAAATATACTCTTTTTATTAGATATGAGATATATTTAAATGTAAATATGATGTCATAATTAACTGGAATTTTGTTAATATTTTATGCCAAAATCTAATGATTTAAATCAGAAAGGAATTTATGTTTTTTGACTCGTTTTGAAATTTTAGTAGACATACATTTATACGTATTAATTAAGAAGCTTACTGGAAATAATAATATATTTGTTAACGGAATTTTATTAATCCACCAATCAGAAGTCAGTATTTACGATGGAAAAATCACGTAGGAAGAAATGATATTATAATTATATTAGATCTTTGAGTTGACATTAGAAACGGCTTTTTGAGTTTACTCAGATTTAAATAAATGATTTATCTAATTTTTGAGCGATATAAATTACAGCTTAGTTAAATATTTTGAAAAATCAAAATCTTTTAAAGAGTTTTCGCTGATTTTAACTGCTATCAGATGGCATTTTATTGTTAGACGCATACTTCCATTTGAATTGGTGGATTTCTCTGTTTCTCCCCTCGCTCGTGATCAGGACTGGGACGAGGAGAAGTGTCGACATCACGTCATCTCGCGACTCCCTCAGCTCAACCGACTCAACGGGAGTGAGATCTACGAAGATGAAAGAGACACCGCGGAGCGGGCTTTTCTGAGACACTTTATGGACTCGCCGGACGGGGAGAAGTGTCAGAGGTGAGGTGTCTCACCTGGCTTGGAAATACTACGTTTACTGTCTTCTGATAAGCTATAATATGATTGTATTGTGTTCCATCCACAGATATCTGGAACTTGAAGCCAAACATGGGAAACTGGACCCTCTGGCCAATGTTGACCTTTCACCACGCGACACGGTTCACATTCTGGTCCGCTTTGACGAGCGGGCCACCCCGTACTCGCTCAACCTGCATCAGACAGTGGCTCAGGTCAAGCGAGCTCTTTGTGCCCTTTTCGACATTGATCGTCCCTCGAGTGTTCGCATGTTTTATCTGGACAATGTTATGCGAGAGGCATACGGTCCCGAGGAATTACTCTACCCAAATCGGAGCATTCACAGCTACACGCCCGAGGAGGGGGATGAAATTGTCCTCCAATCAAAACCCGTCTTTTGAAGAACAGCTTCCATCCACTACTAACTGATTTCACTAAATAAGAGAAAAACTTCTAAATTTCGCAAAAAAGCATTAATAGCAAGAAAAGTGTATTTTTACCTGAACACATGTGCCATCCTCATAATTATGTGTTGCTATCCAGCTCATTTTCATATTTACTATAGAAACATTAATTGTAATACCTGTAATTTTATTGACAACAATATTCAACTTTGTGCTTTTTTCTATCCATTTTACTAAGTACGATGAAATGGTATTTCTTTGATCATATTTTGATTAAATTGTACCACTACTCTCTTTTACAACTAACGCATCATTAAAACACTTTTTATTCTGCCATGTGCACAATGTCTATTTAATAATTTTAATGAATTGGTCAGGTTGTTTTTTTTCTATTCAATCACATATACTTTTTATTGTATGTTATTGTACGTATTTTTAATGGATTATTACATTATTATAATATTCTGACGCGGTCGGTTATTACGCCCTAGATATGGATTTCGTAGATTACCTCAAAGCTTTTCCCACTGCTTTCAAAGATTTCGAAGGAAAAACTTGAATTTCCAGTTTCATTCATTTTAATATTGTTTATTTCTTATTATATGTATGTACTTACACTTATTGTGGAAAGAAGATTTTACTCTGTAAAGATAGTAATAAGCTTTTGGCTTCAATATCGTATATTGCATTATTCAGTAGTATACGTGATAAGTATTTTGGTTAGAAAAAATAGTGCACCTTTCATGTTTACTGTACATATTGACAGACCCTTTTATCTTTCATTTCCCTTACACTGTCATCACTTGTATCAAAAAATATATGTATATATCAACAATGCACGCACGTATCATATATATATATATAAACTATTCTTTAAGCAATGTTTTTTCTGTATTCAGAACGCAAACATGCATGTCTTTTATTTCTTTATTCTTTACTTTTTGACAAACTCGTAGCTATTATCTGTATACTTTCACAATTTTTACATAAATTTATTTCTACCTACCTATATTGTTCTCTCTCAGTGTTCACTGGTGGAATAATATCAACTAATACGATGACAACTGTCCTTATAACGATGTACATCTTAAACAACCTTTGCTCTGCAGTGCCACCGCTCTGCGCATTCTTTCAATAGGCTAATCTTTGATGTGATAATAAATAACTAGCTACCAAAATATATAACTACATACTTATTTTATACGGAAGCTTTATTTGTATTTTGTTATCAAGTTAGCGGATTTACGCGCGCAGATTATATTGTGGTAGTCTTGCCTGCTCTGCTTTCCTTTGAAAACTCGCCGTTTGCACTTGTCCGACTTATTCTTCTTAACTAAACAACTGCTCATTTTTCATCCAATACCCATCTTTGTTGAGAAAACCCGTGACGCGTTTCAACATTGGCGCCAATGATTTAACGCATCGAAACTAGTGGTTTTAATTGCGCGGTTCTTTTGAATTTTAACTCTAAATTGAGTTGCGTCATGGTGCTTTGTGATTGGACAGAAATTGTATCATAACTGATGAGTGTGTATTACTGTGTATTTTTCGCAGGAACACTGATAATTTTGTGGTGACGTAAAGGCGTTTGTCTAATTATTGTGTACCTCATCGTAAGCGAACTGTATTTATTGTATTGATTTGATGTAGTATGTATTTTCACTTCAGTGTAATGATAAGGAGAGTAAGTGTATGGTCATTCCTATAGATGCCTGTCTTTAATAAATAAAGGTACCTATTTAATTATGTCATTTATTTGTTTTTCTTATAACTTTTTAATGGTATTATAATATGCGGCAATATTTTGTATACTTCCTATAAACATGCACGTACCTAGAGTAGTATATTTGTAATCGGGTATATTTTCGATTCCCTCAGTTGAATTATATTTTAGTAATAATATCGAAATTCACAAATTATAGCAAGCTTTAATTTGCCGTATTTATTTGTATTAAATGTTGAATTTAGGTAAAAAGCTTTTTAAAGACTCAGGTTTTCGCTCAGATCAAACTGGAGTATTGAGACAACTTTTCAAGTGATGCTATTCTTTAATATTAGTAGCTTAAGTCAATAATCTGTCTAGTACTTACAAGCTTTTTAGTATTCATAACAAAATGTTTACTACTTACAAATAAGTAGTGTAGGAAATTTTTAATAGAATGCCGTTAAAAGGGTTAATTTTCTAATCTATTGTCCTATTTTTTGCATGTACATTATTATGCATATTTGAATTATAAATATTTATAAAAAATACTTTATATATTTAAATATATATATAAAAATAGTTCTGTAATTGTCTAAATATAATACTGACGGCATTTTTGTGGTTTAATTAATTATTATTAATAAACCTTAATTAATATAATTTTTATGTTGGTGTTATTCAGCACTATATTAAAACATCTACTGCAAATATTTCTTTAATTAGCCAGGTATTTATAAAAATGTTCATTAATGTTTATAAAAATAATTCACAAATACATCAATTTATTTCTGAGATTCACTGCACTTTTGACACTATTCTTTTAATTAAATTTATTGTTTATCATCAAAAGTCTTAAAAAAATTATATTAAATTAAAAGCACGTGTGGAAAAAAATGTAAAAATATAAATCTTACCAATTAGAAATAATAATTTTAGATTTAAGTGTGAACCTTTACTTGTCTAAATAATGAGATCAAAAACGATATAGGTATTATTTATTAGTAATTAAATTTAGATTTATACAAAAAGTTAGGTAAATTATTGAAATCAGTTCTCTGACGATTGTAATAATTCGAAAAATCAGTTAACACTATAAAGCTGTGAATTTATGTCGCTAAATTTGTTATTAATAACAAGTTTATAGTATCACTCAAATTAATGAGTTTTACGTTTGCGTCTGAATTTACTTATCATAACTTAGTTTTGGTTTTCATATTAAAGGTAGGTTAATATGAATTTAATAGTGTCTTTAGATTTATGTAAGAAAAAAGTATTGATAAAATAATGTGTCCATTTATTAATGAAAAGAAACAATAATTGAGGACATACAATCTTGGGCGTTGTTTATATTAAACAATATTAAGAATAAAATCAAAGAAACAGGTGCATGTTAAAGTAATTATACAAATATAACATCTAACCAAAGTATGTTTTTATGTTGAATGTCATAACCGATATATTATTGGTATAAATAGAGATTTTGTACACGAGGAAGACAGATTGTTATGATATTCTGACAATATAATGACAGTAGCAATAATCGCATGAAACACTAATCAACTAGTCTTATAATGTGCACAGCTTATATCTCAACTGGTTTTCCATAAACCACACGCTTCTTCAGAGTCAGTCCCGGTAATATAAGGCAAAACCTTTTTTCTATTCATAACGCAGGTAGGAAAATTCACTTCTATAATCGGCTAATACACCTCATATCTTTGTTATTTAGATAACTATCGTAAAACTAATCAGAATCGCATTGAGAGTAAACTTTAATGATCTCAATACAGTCACTAGTAAATAGATTTGGATCAAGTAGGACTTTTTCATCTAAATATTATTATTGTACACCTTATATTATTGTATATTTAAAGATTGTATGAGGTTTCGATATCGATTGATATAAATAATTTAATTAACGTTCGATATTTGCGGTGTTCGTAGGATAATAAAAAAGTTCTCCAATCTATTTAAAACGGATATTGACAGCACCTCTAAATTAAAGTTGTTCAACACAGGAGCTGTTGTACTGGTTCTGATAAAAAAAATATCTGTCTGGATGTTCTTCCGCTAACTACTATGACGACGGCAGCTCGCCTCACCGCAAATCATTGTTCCATGACTCACTTTACTGTCGAATCGCGCTATACCTTGCTCCTATATTTCAAAAAGAGCACTTCTTGATCTCGGTAGCCTCGAACTAAATTTTTGCATCACAGAAAACCAATGCACAATAATCGCCAAAGCCGGCGTGACTTGAGCCGCCTCATAACTCCCCTACTGCAGTGTGTTTAACAGAGTACCTTTCTCTTCCATTCATTCTGCTGTGTTTGCTTGTCTCTTCATTCTTGTATTTCATTCTTGTATTATACTGCTTTACTTTGCCTAAACAAATAATCGATATCTATCACAACAAACATGCAAGTGCATATAAACGATAAGTCGATCGATTGGTAGTGAGAAATATATTGATTATTTTTTTAACCAATCGAATTACTTTTGGTATATTACAACATGATTTGATTGTGCAATTGTAAGACAATCATAGTATCCAATCACCTATAGAGTCATACTTTTAGAAAAAGGTTTCGTGTGTGAATGTTACTTAGTACAGGCAGACAAATATCGACTGAAGCGAGTGATTAAATCGATAAGGGCGTCACAATACTGACCACTACAATACAATTTACAATGTTCTGAATCATAAAGATTTAGAAACATATTGATATACACATATGTAGCGTAATACTTTTATGGGATATTAACTCACGATTATTGACATTATTTATAAACATTAAACAGATTGAATGAATTGAAATGAATTATTAATGACCATGCACGCATGTATACGAGGGTTGAAGGATTTCGTAAACCTATGATGGATTCGGTAAATCTGTATAAAAATATAAATTATCCAATACCTATTATATAAATATAGATTATATTTATATAAATTAGATATTACATTGAAATAAGAATTAAAATATTTGGAAATTCAGCTAGTTATTTATTTCTGTTGATATTTGATTTGCTTATTTTGAATAACAATGTCAAACATGTAGGTATGTCTAATGTTTGATTTTATGTTTAAATAATGTTATATAAGACATGCTTTTCCTGTCTTTGTTTTCAAAGTATATAAATTTCAGAATATTCCTAGTATATTAATTTTAAAATGTACATACCTAGCTCATCGGTTACTAATTGTTGTTGCATACTTCAAGGTTAATATGAAATTGCAACAATTTGTTTAAATATTTAAAAAATCACTAATATTTTGAACGGCTATCAGAAATTAAGTCATATTATTGTTTTCATATTATTTTTTATTTTTATGGTAATATATTTTTTAATTCTTATTCAATGTAAACTCATATTTTATGTCTAACAGTATTATATATATATATTTTTTTTAATAAATAGACATGTTGAATATATTCTAAGAATAAATATGTGTAATTATTTTATAAAAAATACGTGTTATACAACTTATACTACTTAAAAATAGTATAAATTTAATAATCAAAATTTGTTTTATAAAAACGTCAAATAAGCGATGTTTTTTGATATTATATATAATAATATATGAAACCCAAACAAATATTCTGTCTACAGTCAAGTAGCTTAGATCCCTACTACAGCAAATATTGGCGTATCAGAGCCACTCCAAGTAGTCCCAAAGTGGAGTAGAACTGGATAGACTGTGGTTTCCCAGAGCTCGTGTTGCACAAATCTTTATTCGCACAAGAGTGGCAGGAGGCTATCGCTACACCCGTTCCGCTCATCTCATTGCCATAGGCTGCAGCGTTGGGGATGTTGGCCTCGCAGCCGTTGAAATGGGCGGAGCATTCGCGAATTACGAGTTGGCGGGCTTTGTTTGTGATCACCTTTTTCTGTACGAGAGTTGGGTGTTAATAAATATGTTTATAGGTTTAAGTATATATTCGAGATTTCCATGCTACTATTTATGATATGAAATCATATCTGTGGTTCTATTGGAGGATTGTTATTCTATACATAGTTTTAATCATTTTTACCAATTATAGAAGTATGAATGTTACCTTCGTTTAAATTGAAATATAAAGCATAAAACTAAATGTTTATTTTTATAAACGATGTAATACAAATCTAAATCCTTAAAGCTATATCCATAATTATAAATATATTATGTATGTGTTACAACACTTTATGTGGGTAATAGAATAAAAAATGATTACGACATTTCGAATATATCCCCAACATGTTATAAAAATAAAGTAAGTATACTAGTACAAGTATGTTGCGATTAACCAGATAAAACACCCGAGTGAACCAGTTAAATTATGTACTGTCCAGCAAGTCAGTGGCAATACAACCAATAATTAAGTTAGTCTGTTCCTTATGTCGAGTGCTTCAAAATCTACTCGGCTTTTGTGATCGTGAATTCGAGTCAAACTAGTTCGTACAAAAGACGAACTTTACACTTTATAGTAGAACAATAAGTTTATTCGACCTTTCCTTGCCACCTCTGCACTTAACCTGTCAGATATTTTATTTCTTTATGTAGATCTTATTCTGAACATCAAATGCAGGGAGTCAAGAACCACGAACATAAAAATACTAGAGAAATTTCACAATCCCGATAGTCTTATCAAGATCATTAAAAGACGGAAAGCTACTTCTATCGTTTTTCGGACACATCCGTCATGGAAGGGGCAATCGAAGGTAGACCAGAACGTGGACGACCCAGGGCCAGATGGTCCATAAAAAATATGGTAGATCAACGGCGGCTACAAATGAACGAGCACTGGATCGAGCTGGATGGAGACGGACAGTGCGGGGTATCACGAAAGGACGGCTAACGACCTGATTGACTACTACTACTACATCTGATTCTGCAATCTTGTGACGTAATTAGGTTTTTTTTGCATTACTACTATGCGCATAGCTCACACTATGTATTGATTCTGTATTCACAGGCAGCATCACTTATACGTATATCAACACGTTTAGGTATATTATCTTGCTCAGCATGTAAATTTCTTTTATAACTTGCCTTTGATAAAGTGGTATTACCGCAAAATATAAGGCTCCGTCGAATTACTTTTTTACTTTTATTATTAAAATTTCGCAGGTACACTGGTTTTATTAACTTCATTTATTGATTTTACAGTTATGCTACACGAGAGATAACATTTTATGAAATGCATTCAATTAATGTATGTCAATTAATTGATTTATTTATTAGAAAATAACGTAAGAAATTATTTAAATTCTTCAAGTTTTTGTTCCATTTTTTTAAATTTATTTATCTTCTAAATATATTGACAATATATTAACGAATGTTCCTTAAATCATCAAAAATATAGGTTTAAGAAAAAACAACTCATCAAATAATATCGATCTATTATTTCAGTACTTTAATAAATTTGTATTTGTATAGATATATATATATATATTATAAGGGACTACCACAATGTATTTATTTATCCAAAACGTGTGGGACCATTTCTGGCATTATCGTACGGCTTAAACTGACAATACGATTAATGTCCAATACAAAAATTAAACCTAAGTACAACTGGAAAAGGAGCATCTTGTAAAAAGAAAGATACAGCGTTAGAATATGTGGTTACAGAGAGATAGTTTAAAACAGTTCATGCTCATGGCGGTAATGGAGCTCTATGGAAGGGTGTTCCAAAGACGGATGCTCCGAGGAAAGAAGGAGTTCTGGTACACTGAAGTTTTGGTGTGTGTAATCGGAACTTGGACATGTAACCCGGCCCTCATATTGGAATAGGCCGGAGTGGGTATTCCTCTGTTGTGATGTCGATGAGGTTTGCACGATCTTATACATCACTCGGACCATGGCTATATTGCACCGATGTTCAAGCATGTGTTCTCCCACTTGAGGTCAGATGCCATGGCCGTGACGCTGCTGGTATTCCTGTAATCGTTTGTGACGAATCTCGCACTGCTCTCCGCTGTACCTTTTCTATTTGGTCGATACTTGTTTTGATGTTGAGTGGTTTTCCAAACTCTTGAGATGTATTCTAGGGTCAGTCTCGCATACGTTAAATAGTTAGTAGCTTTTACTGAAGATGGGCAAGTGTTGAGGTTGCGTTTAAGGAAAGCTAAAGTAGTATTTGCTTTCTTCGTTATGTTGTTAATGTATTCCTTCTAATTTAATTTTTGGTTATTGCAATCCAAAGGTAGTAGGTATCTGGTTAAGGGTACATTGGCTAGTGCGTGGTTATGGGTGCTATAGTCATACACAGATGGTTCTCTCAAGGTTGAGATCTCAGTGGTTTCCTACTTTTCTGGATTAAATCTTAGGACCCATTTGTCTTCCCCTGCTTGAAGTCTAACCAGGTTCGTTTGTAGCATTTGCTTTTTTTATATTTATCAAGACAGTATATTATAAATTTGATAGAAAAAAATTCATTGTCGACTAGAAAATATATGGATCAGACAAACTAACATTTAGTAATATGTAATAGTATTTACCCATTAAAATGTTATCTTTGGTTATATTTAAAATGTAATATTTTTTCTAAATCCTATATAGGCATTCGAAATAAAATAAGCAGGCCTACTACCTATGCAAAGAAGGAAAAATATCTTGGCGGCTAGGGTATACGAAAAAGCACTCAGAATGGAAGCAGGCGAACCTCTTAGGGAAATAGCCGAAAAACCCGACCTCAAACGCTTGAAAAACCAAGGATGGAGAGAAGTAGGCAGAAAAACAGCCCAGAATGCAGGCCTGGAAAAAGTAGTCCGTGAACCTACACCTAATGTCACCAGATTCCCACCGTGGAAGAATAAAGCTAACATCAGCTTCTGTACCGACCTGGGTGTTAAGATCAGCAAACAGGATACAGAGGAAATCAGAAAGACCAGAACCGA
>JAYRBW010061115.1:0-10491 GCA_036023295.1 Invenusta paracnida | reverse complement strand
CGTGTATTTTTTATTAACAATTTGAGTACAAACTAATTTGATTATAGCGTAGATTACGAAAATGATATTTTTAATTTTCATCCATCTTTCTGTTTCAATGTATTTGCTATTTTATGCTGTTTTATCTGCCTTCAAACACTAGGTCTGATCGGGTTCTTTTTCTATCATTCTTATTGGGACCGTGCTTTTTGAAGTAGTCTTATAGGGACATTTTTTGCGCAATGACTTTCACTGCCTTCAAGGTCTTGGCGGGAAAGTTATGATCTGCGAGCATGTAAGGTGTCTTATCGGGGCAGTCTTGATAAGATATGCATAATGTATCTACCATGTTGAAAATTAAATTAATAAATTAGAATTAAAAACATTTATTTATTTAAGAACTTTTTTATTTAAACAAAATTCAAATTATATTTTGCTAAAGAAAATTTTAATTTTAATTTTAAATGAAAACCAAAATCATTTTAAAATGGTCTATTCATAATCTATTACAATAATCTATTGGTGCTATAAATTACTAAAATAGTCTACAGTGCAAAAGAGTGTTTACACAATAGTACATAATAGTACATAATATTAGATATATTTATTCAACCAGAGCATATTTTAGTTTGATTGGTTTTCTTTGCAAAAATCTATTTCAAGTTATAATAGGCATCATATTTATTTCCAAAGAAATTTACAGTAATATGTTATTTACATTTTCTAAATATCTTTCCAATGAGCTACATTAAATAGGGGAGTGTACGAAAGTACTCACATTAGCGACATCGCCAGTAAGCAGAGTATGAGTCCTATAAGACATTGTCGATAAGATATGCTCATATTTTATTCGATATACCTAAGTTTCTCTTAAAAATTTCGTACTTTCTTAATTTCTTAATATATTGTTGTCGTCAAAAATGGATTTGACGGGCTAAAATATTCTATACTAAACACCTAAGTTCAATTATATAAATCTATTTTCATTGAAAATTAGACAATCTCCTCAAAATAATTTATTTTAAAAAGGTATTATAGATAAGTTATGATGAAGTTACATTTTACAGCTAGGGTAAAAAGCAACCTCCATAGATATCATATATATTTCAATGTGTATTGCCTGTATTGTTCCCAATATTGGGAAGATAATATTTGAGTAGAACTTTTTCTACAGTTTTCATTGGCTGAGAAGATATTGTTCTAAAGTTTGGTTAAGACTCAACGCACTTTGATATACTTATAAGCTCACTTCTCCCTAGATTCCCACACTTCTCTGAGACACGATAGTCTAAAGCATGACCTTTAATTAATCTCTGAAAGTTTCAAGTCAAATAAAATCATGTACAACTTTACAGAGACTTCCTCTGAAGTTATCAGAGGAGTCCATCTTTTTTATACAATTGTAATTTCCACGGGAATGATATTTGGTATTTTTGGAAGTTTATTAACAGTAGTAATCATGATTGGAGATAAGGCACTCAGAATTTCAACGAGACTCTTTCACTGTTTTCTTGGTGCCTTTGATGTTGCCGTTCTTCTGACCGCTGGTCTTCGGAGCTTCCTGATGTCCGCGGCCACATTCGACCTTCGTGAACTCAACGCTGCCTCGTGTCATTGGCAGACATTCGCAACCTACATCAGCAACGATATGGCCACCTGGACCCTGTGCGCTTTGACCTTGGAACGGTTCGTTCTTGTCACCTGGCCAAAGTTTGGTCATGGAAGCAATCCCAAACAAATTCTTCGATTCACTCTGGCTGCTATTGCTCTACTGTCTACTCTTGCGGTCGGTAAAAATGTAGTTGTCATGTGGCGCGTTTGGGACACTGGAGACCATGGCACAGCCACCTTCCATTGCAAAGGCTGGTTTCACTTGGGACTGAATGTCAGTACGCATGTGGCCTTCCATTTTTTCTTGACACTCGCTATTCCAAACATTCTGGTGATTGTTTCCTGTGCAGGGATTCTCAAAGTTTTGAGCAGAAGTCGTTCAATGCCTGGACGTTCAAGTTCCTTGAATGTTCAAAGCCTCTCAAAGCGTCCCAGTGAATCTTCAGTAGCATACAATGCCCAAAGAGAGGCTCAACTGGCCACTAGAGTAATGCTGGGTCTTGGCTTGTTCTATCTGGCAACATCGATGCCAGGATTCATCTACATTGCCTTGAGTGCAATGCCCGGCTCCATTGTCAGTCAGTACGAAGAGGGAAGGAAAGTAAATTTGATCTATGAGGGTCTCATGATTCTACGAATGACATCCAATATGTCCCGATTTTACATTTGTGTAATGATATCCAAACGGTACAGAAGCATCCTCTTTAAATGCTGCTCGAAACAGTGAAGAGCAAACCTTACTAAGTGGAGTAAAATATCAGAAAGACTCACTGACAAATGTTTCATTTCTCCTATCATTTTAACGATTACTGACCCAACCTACAGCATCTCAAATTTTCTTCTATTTTTAAATGTTGATTATGTCAAATTTGCTGCCAACTTTATACTGCATTCCTCGTATTCGTTTGGTTTTGGTTACACGTGAAATTAACAAAGACGCTAAGTATGTCACAGTTTGCTTATAAATTGTGAATATAGTTGTCCAGTCATATTAATAATGCGTACAGTTCAATCAATTATTTCAAATTGACTAATTCTTGAACCAAGCACCCAGTTATAATATAATTTATAGAAAAAAGTTAATAACGAGAATAAAAGTTCTTTTAACACTACGGTCACTCTTAATCTGTAAGGCCGAAACTTTATATTATCAATTGTAACCAATTGTTCATATTGCAAAATTAATGAAATATTAATGATTAAAATTGGATAACAAAGCAAATTGGTTGATGACAACAGACTTTGGCTTTACCGATTTTTGTTGGAAAATAAATGTCAACGTCCTGTTGAAAAACTTTTCTTTGAGTCTCGGACAATAAGAGCACTCCGCTTTTGTTTTACAATTTTTCCGAACTCTAACTGCGTGCATTTTGCATTTTCGAGGACCATTCTTAAATCTGAAAATTGTCAATAAGCCATTACCTTATTCTGATTTCATCTAAATTGAATTTTAATGTTCCAATTATAAAAAGATAATACCAATTAATTTAGATAATGATTATTTTTCTGAAATTGCGCCCTCTCTCGAAACAATGGATTCTCCTCTTATGTAAATAGCACTTTCCTAATGAAGGAATGTAATGGATAGGTAGAAAAATCAATGTTTTTTTACAAATTACGATGGAAGTAAGAAATCAACTCTAAAGCTTTAAAAAAGAATCAATATAAATATAACAAATAACTGATATACAAATTAATTAAATTGATTTTATCCTAATATAAAAAAGTAATACTTTTCTTTACACTTTTTGTAAAAAAAGTTGACTTTTCTACCTATCCATAGAAAAAATTATGATATTTGTTTCAAGCTATTTTTCGTTCGAAAATGTTTAAATGTTGTCCGACAAGGAATTCAAAAGTTTTGAATGTCTTGCAATTATTTTTATTATGTTTTATCTGTTAAATCGGCATGGAAAGGCTACATTATAACCACAAAGATTTATTCTATTTGTCTAGAAACGTACTACATACATTTTATTTATCTCTGTAACGCAGATATATATCCATATATATTACGAACCTACGTATGGAATATATCACATCTTACACTTATCTAAAATTTCATGTCACATGATAGCGTTATATTATTGTATAAATTCTACATATATAATAATTGTTGATTTGGTATATGTAACTATATTTTGTAAGTCTGTTCTTATTAATTGTATAATTTATTTCAAGCATATATATTAAGCGCTAAACCCAAACAACCACATAAAAAAAACTAATACCTATATGGAAAGAATAACACAGAATATTTTCTGCATGCGATATATTTCACCCCTTTTTTTCAAGAAGAAAAAAATACAAGAGAGCAATTAACATAATAGACAAATGAACGACTTTTAAGCTACGTACATAATAACTTGTGTCATTCTTGTCTATTGTGTTAGTTGTCCTCTTGTATTTGCTTGGAAAGAAGGGGCGAAATATATCGCATGTTAAAACTATTTTCTGTTTGCTTATTTATTTGTAAAGTTCTGCTAAAATCTAACCATTTTATTAATGAATAAATATATCTCTATTATAAATGTGATAACAGTAGAGTTTTTCTGAGGTTAGAGATTTTCCCTTCTAGGTGGCTTGGTGTCTGCAAATTCTGACTGAAAGAACATTTTGAAATATATGTATACCTACTCAATGTGGTAGAAATATTGACATATTCATTAAAAGGACCCATTTATTTAGATTTGGGAGCGCATTGTTAACCAAAAAAAGGAAGTTTTGTCATTCTCAACCACAAATATTTACTGAGCTGACAATTCACGCGATGTATTATCCTACGAGTATTTTCACTGAGATTTGTGAGACAAAAAGCGTAAATTATACACTTATAAATGCCGTGCTGTAACCCGATCCATTTTGAAGGGGGCTTAAGGCTCCCCTCTCGAATTTTCACTGTGATTTTAAAATGAACAAATGGATCATAAAGGCTAAACTTCCGTGGCGTTGGCCAAAATGAAGTTTTACAAATTTCAGCGCTTTATTCACTATTTTTTCTGTCACGTGACACAATCTAAAAATGCAACCTTTTGTCAACAATGAACAAATCATACTTTTTATATAAAAATGCATGGCTCTCTCAAAGTCGGCGAAACTCTGATTTGGGAACCGATTAATTTCAAGAAATAATTCACAATGAACAATAAACATAAGTAATCTTATAGAAAATATGATAACATATTTCTCAAAAGTTTTTTTAATTATTAAAGTGCATATGTTTACTCCATTTTATTAAAAACAAATTGTGACCATTTTTTAATGGAACATGTTGGAAAATAGATTTGTTTAACTACATGCAAAGTTTCCAAACTCTACTCTAAGAACTTTAAAAATTATTGGAGGGGGGAGCTAATAAGTCAGCTCTGTGATGTGGATGTGCAAAAAAGACCGATAAAATAAGAATTACGGAAAGAATATAACATAATAAAACCGATAGTAATGAGCTGAATATTCTATATATAATTAAGCCCGATGATCATGACAACAATATAAGGTTCATGATATGCCTAGTGGCTTTGTTGGAGTCAAATTAACTTCTCACCAAAGGTTTAGCTCATACAAACTAGGATTGGTTTATGTGATTAAAATGGCTTAGAAATTTCAAGAAGCACGATTATTGTTAACAATTTAATTTTCGTGATGGCAAGAGAATTGTATTGATATATTTATTTAAATTCAATATTATTAATGAATAAATTGTTACTGCAACTTTAACAATCTTACTTTAAAATATTCAATAAATTTATATTTGAGTGGTTTAGCTCCACTTAATTCATATACTACTTGTCAATATATCAGTAGTATGATTGAGGGAAGAGTGGCTCTTTAAATACGGTTTTTCCCACCAAGGCTGTTTTTATAAAATCAGAAATTAAAATTAGATATTTCACTTAAATAGAATAAATATTACTCATAGTGACTTTTTAATGCACTTTACTATTATTTATGATGATAATATCCAAAAGAGTATACATATATTAAGAATTTGTATAAATTTTGCAGGATGACCACAATATTGATTTCACAATATTTTCAATGGAAATAGTTTTAGGTTAGAGTTCTATATCTACATTGATTGATTTCTATGGTGCTCTGAAGTCCATCCACCGATATGAGGCCGATATTTCGGGGTAATAATTCACAAGGTTACATCTAATATATATATGCAATGAAGTTGTCTCTGTGTTTGTACAAGATTTGTTGAGTTTATAGTACTATATATATGAATCAGATACATCATCGGCTAGTCGTCATTCCTCTACATGATACCATTATTATTGATTGACAAAAAATATCTCAAAGAGCGCAGTAAAACAATTATGCCTTTACTTCAACAAACTGAATCTCAAAGAAGATATCAAATAAATGGTTATAATGTTAATGTTCGATTTGAATAATTCCGATCTGCCCCTTGCTTGGCAAAAGAAGACAGAGTGGAATGTGTGCCTAAATTGTCTCCGCAATTACTTTATTTATATCATATTTCCAAAAAGACTAAAAAATGGTAAACTGACAGACTTTCCCGTTATAATATACCACTATTATGGAATAATCCATTATCACCATTACTCATCACCCATGACTACCGGCCTCTTAATCGGTAGGATCATATTTATTATTTAACAGCAACTTGCTGCGTGTATGATTTAGATATGAAATGTGTCCCTCAGACATAACGCGTCATGCCATTATGACGAGACCTAATATTAATTAAGTCACAGTTTTATTGGACGACGACCCTACTCAACCAATAGAACGGGACATCTCGTTGATGAACAAGAAATTTTGCTTATCTGGTAGTCCCTTGCTCGATACTGACGTTAACCCCGATTACCTTTTATAATCCGGGAATAATTTTTTTGACAACATATAGAAGCTCAAAATACACGATAGAATGTTTCATCAATTCATGAAGTTGAGAATATTGTGAATGTGGAAACATTCCAAACAAACAAACAAACAAACAAACAAACAAACAAACAAACAAACAAACAAATAAAAGTAAACAAAGTAAATAAACAAATTTAAAATAACTTTACTGCCTTATTAAGAACTAGAACTTTAACCCCACAGACTGAATTATTGACGATGACCATTTGTAATGACGCTTATGTTGAAGTGTCCATGTAAATCTACAAAAATATAAAAACGATCCGTCGTTGCACAGCCTATTAGAGAGGTTTGAGAGAGATTGGATTTGAAGAGCTTCGTTAATTTGCATAAATTATGGGAAACTTTAACCATGCAGGTTTTAAAGAATATCGACACTTTTTAGTAGTTCTATTACGTAAATTTTATTCTATAATTCTGATTTAGGTTGGGCTTCACATATTTAGACTAAACATTTAAAATAATATTTATTGATTACTGCTAATATTGATATCATAATTTTAACAGTTAAAGGAAATAAGTTATACATTTATAATTTTTAAGATTCAATCAAAGCCTCACTTATTTAAAATGAAATACCATGGCATGCAGTTATATTATGTAAACAAACATTAATAAAATAAACATTTGTTTCGACAAACGAGAATAAAATGCTATTTTTTTATCAAAAATTAAAAGCGCGTTTTTATTTCATTGTAGAAGTATTATACGAATAGCGAAAGAATTAGTAACCTTAAAATGAAAATTTTAAATATTACCTCTTCATTCTTAAAAAAAGGATTTACGAATGAAATATTTTCCCACATTTCATCTGAAGCCATTTGATGAAAATACGAAGTAATTAAATAATAAACGTACTAATGAACATAGTTCATTAAATTTCAGACATTGAAAACATTTATTTATTCGTAATCCGATGAACACAAGTCTCTTTATTTACTACTTCCTCATAACTGTGGGATCCTGTACAGACAGGAAATTAATTTTAGGCAAATATGGTTAGTGTCTACTGAGTATCGATCTGGTAATAATTGCTTCCAGGGAGTATTAACTTTAACTCCTCTTTTAGTGGGACTTTATACCCCCTATTATTGGAAGAGCAAAAAGGACGAATTCGCATTCCCGGTCCCAACCTTTCACTCTCTATTATGGCAGTTTGCAATCATCTTAAAGTTAATTGACCGAGCTGCAATTATAAGCGTCTGAGGATTCTTTTTCTAAATTCATGTTTTGCAACTTTTTGCACCCAATTCATCGCTATGCATCATAACGGAACGTTAAATATTTCTGTAATAATAGTTATTATTCTTCAAAAATAAAGTACAAGTAGAGATATCAGGAATCTTTTTTTACAGTAAGTTAATAAAATAGATGATAAGTTTATCCCCTCGTATATCTTACATGGGGGGATAATGTATAATAAAATATAATTAATTAGTGTAACAGTGACTACATTGATAATAATTCTAAAAGTTTATGTTAATAAATATATAATTTATACAGTAAATGGAAATGAAAAACAAATTTATTGCTTACAGACGATGTTAAGTTTATAGTTACGGTGTGGTGTATCTTTTCTCATAATTTAAAATTGATCTTATTATCAATTGATGTAAATATTGTGTTTGGAACCAGCTATCTAGTTGCAATAAACTCAAAGCGATTATATATTTGCGAATTACCGAGATATTAAACGTGGTAATTGCTTCTTAATAAGTAAATTTAATTAGGAAATAATAGGTAGAATAATCGGTGTTTGAAGTAGATTTTGGTACGCTGTTCTGGTGTAGTGTTTGCATTCAGAAGGAAACACTGTCCCCTTGCTCCGAAAGATTCTTAAAATGAATAATACTATACATGTCATTCAAGCAGGGAAACTAGGAATTAAGTGAACGAGGTAAATATTCCCGTTCTGGAATGGTCCCCGAATCGCCTGATATATTATATCCAATCGAAAATCTCTGCGTTCTCACCTCGTAATCGCTTATTATATGTCTAAATGGGACATTAGTGCTTTTTGAGCCTTCTAAGTGGGACAGTGTATCTATGTAAATTGGACTTCTAAAAGGGACAGTCTCATTTAGATATATGAAGAAAATATCAGTCTCATTTAAATATACTTTATACAATTTATGATTATAATTAAATATACCTACCATTTTATTTTATTGATCGTTTATTTAACATCAATTAAAACAAAACAATTAATAAAACGTCTGCGCATGCGTATATTTTAGATATACCGCTACAAATATTATAGGTACATATTTTCATTTTTTAACAATTATGCTTAAATTTATTATATATAATTCAATACAATTTCTAAAAACATATTTATAAAATAAAATATATTTTCTTATTTGAAAATTGGGTGATAAATTGGTACAAGCTGTCCGCAACATTTGTCAATACGAACACCCCAATGGGGAAAATCCAGTCCAGCCTTATCACCGAATGGGTAAACCATCATTAGCCTTTGGTCTAGGTCATGCAATAAAAAAGCTATTCAATTTCTTTTGGGACAAAGTATACGAATTGAAAACACGGAAATATCGACAGAATTTTTTTTACAGGAACCATTTGTTTACTTTTGTTTTAAATACCACCCCCAACCCCCTCCTCCCCTGAAACGACTCTTGAAAATAGGGAATTCTGTATGATCAGGAGCCCTCAGGAAGGGTACGTACCCCCTTGTACCCCACCCCTGGGTGAACCACTGATTTAATCGACGAAAGGCAATCATCTAATATATCCGTTTCCAATTTCGTCCAATCGTTGAAAAAGCTATACGAAACGAATTGCGGCTGCTAT
Organism: Invenusta paracnida; assembly: GCA_036023295.1. Taxonomy (NCBI): domain Eukaryota; kingdom Metazoa; phylum Platyhelminthes; order Proseriata; family Coelogynoporidae; genus Invenusta; species Invenusta paracnida. Next base: position 1,197 of record JAYRBW010061115.1, on the reverse strand, counting down.
TATGAAAATTTAAACCATACTTCCCTGTGATTGTGATGTTTAATGGCAGTTGATTCTCAGCGTTTAATACACGCGATAGTCGTTTTAAACACAGTGTTTTAAATATCCATTTATTTAAATATAATATGCTATAATCGCAACAAATATAACTTATAACAATGTAAAAGAATAACTCAAGTCCCCTTTAGAAGACATTTGGGGTTCGAGATTAATTGTGTCCGAAGTAATGTTGCCTCCCAGCTAATTAAGATTGATGTTGAAGGAACAGTTACTGAACGAATTGTTGTTGAACAAAGCATTAAGATATCTGGAGCAGTAAAGGAAGTGCCAACCGAAGGAGTGATTGACGTATTCTTCACGAATGTTGATGACAACAAAAAGAATGAGTTCCCATAAAAAGCTCTCGTCATGGCTTGCTCATCTTTTCTTTCAGTTTCTACATAACATAAATCTGCATTGGATATATGCCCGGTATTTTTCATCGCAACTTCTCTGGGGATCCCTGCGCGTTTTCGCTGTCATGTGTAGGCTAGTGTTTGTATAAACCTTACCATCTTCAACAGATTTTGTTAATTGTTTCAGACATTTAGCAATTGTATTGACTCTCATTGGTAACGACTTGTATACCAGGTCTTTGTTGCCGGTTTAAAAATAGGTGTTAAGTAAAATGCTGTTTGACCATTGCTTTCTGGGCGGTGACTGACATATTCTTTGTAGATTTCAACAACGTATTTCATTTTGTTTTCTTTGTTTTCATAAATGCAGCAAACCTTTGGCTCCATGTAACTGTTTTTAAGGCCAAATGTTTTATTTTTAGAGCACCTTTCGATGTATTTCAGAAATTCAGTTCGTCACTGTCTTTTTCAAGTGTAATCTGAGCATTGGGAGAAAATTCGAGATTGCGATGCTCGGAGCATGCTCTCAAAGCGAAATGTAGCCCAAGGTGATACATCAATGTATCAATTAGTTGCTGAGGATTGACTGTACCGAAAGCTCCAGACTCCCATAGAATATGTTCTGTGTCTATTGATATAGCACTAGCTCTTCTTTTCTGGCGAACATTGCTCTCAGCGGCAGAATCTTTCATTACTGCATCTAAGGCTTCTCTTGTATATCTAAAAATTCACTGCCAGTAAAGATACTAATTGGCCTTTTCATAGTGTAATTGACATAGTGCTGTAAAGCAGCCATTAGCTC
>JAYRBW010061114.1:0-10492 GCA_036023295.1 Invenusta paracnida | reverse complement strand
CCACTAAAGAAATATAACTACCACTATTGAATACAGTATGTTCGATTAACGAATGCTGATTATCTATTTAGAAACGATTATGTCGCTATTGAACTATAATATGCCGTTAATGGCTGCCAAAACCTGTATTATACATATTATATATGCTATTAATTGTGTACAATGCAAATAATTTTATTAAAATTAAAAAAAAACAATTAGCATTTTCACGGGTATATCTTTGTGCGCCACCTTGTACATTATAATGTCTATACGATATAATTCATGAAAATTTGTAAAATCCACTAAAACTAATTTTTGTAAACAAAAATGAATACATCAGAAAACGAAAAATTATAAAGGTAAATTACTTTTATATTTTTAGAATTTAATAACATTAAAATGAAATCACTGTTTCCAGAAATAGCAATAAGAACTACATCCCTAAAATACAATTTACCAAATTATACAGTTTATTATATTAACATTTTAAGTCGCTATATATGTTATCATGTAAAGCCTATATTAAAACTGCTGGTTCACCTATTTCAAAATGTTCATTAATATTCTATTATTTAGTCTAATATATCAATATGTAAACTATAATTTAAAATTATTAGAAATATATTTGAACGTTAGCAAACAGATTTAAATCAAATGTGCGTAACTTTTAGCTCACAGATTAAGGAATAAAAATATTATTAGTTTAGATTAATGCATTAAATAACACCTAATAGCTCTGATCACACAATTAATATTTAAACTGACTGATATCACTTTAGTTAATCAATTCACTTTAAAGGTTAAATTAATTTTTTTAAATGCAGATAATCGATTTTAAGAGTTAAATATTTATTCATTTAATTTTCTAAAATGATCTTTATACTTGCTAATTAGACGATATGAATCTAAACTATAAAAATTAGACTTTTATGCTAAAAGTTCTCCCCCATTCAATCTGATAGCGCTTCTATTGTTGCCTTGTATTTATTTACACATACTGTATTCATGTGTAACGTAAGTAATGAGCAGTTATTTATTCCTTTTTGCGGTTTATTAATAGTGGATAACATTTTCTTTCACACAAATTTAATGTAATTCACACGAAATAATGTATTTTATAATATATATTTTCTACGCGATAATCATTCTCTTTAAATGGTGATATTAATAATCTCCAATATCAGGAAATATTATTTACACCTACCTAAACATTTACCAAAACGGAATATATACACTACGGCATACTATTCATATTTTTAAATTTCCTTGCTACTTAAGCAGTAAAACGCCTATTTTAAGTATTTTATCTATTCAAATTTATATATATCTTTGTAGTAGCTAATTTGAAGACAACTTTAAAGATATAGTTAATAATTCGCACATTTGCCTTCGGATACATATAGTACACTCATTCTGTTAATTAATATACCAATATATTCTTCGATTTCTTTAATATTAAATAAAGCTACGTTTAGATTTCCACTTTCTATTACTAAGGACATAAAGAAAAAGTAATAACATACATCAACAAATAAAATCACCAGCCTCTCTACTATAAAGGTTTATAAACAATAATTCCAAATGAAATTATACGATATCAAAAACATTATTACGTACGTATAATTAGTTCTTAAATAAAGTGAAGATGGTACACTGCAGTAAATATAAAAATACAAATAGACAAAACAACAATGTTTTATTAGATAAACAAAAAAACATAATTCAGTATAGCTCACAATATTTACATATTTTTATACAAAAATAAAACTGTTTAAAATTCAACTTTTATAAACGATAAATAGCACAATATATTAGAAAACAAAATCTAAAAATATGTAGAATTACCATTATTACAATACACATACAACGTTAGTGAGATGTAAAAGAAAAAATAGAATACAAAAAATTAATACTGCGCATAATATTTACAATGTTAAATAAGATTTAATCATTTATATTTAACAAGATATCCATTACCCATCAATTGTATATTACACAAAATTAATTACAATATATGTAGTATAAAACAAAAATATACCTATACTGCTCGTACATACAAACAGTAAATACTTTATGGCAAGCAAAAAAATTATTCCATTCTATGTTTAACAGTATGTGTGTATACAATAGTTCACAAGTACTATATGTGGGTACATGGAGGTACACATAGACACAAGCAGGTAAAATGTTTATCATTTTTACACAAAAAACAGCCTAATCGACTATAAAAATATATAATTACAATTTTTACAAAGATAAATAAATGTTTATATAAAACAGTTGGCGGTCTTTCTTAATGGAGTCTTTTAAACCATTTGCTTTCATTTGTATGTCGCGAAATTACAGTATCGCTGAAAAGAAGGATTATTCATTCAAATAAAAATATATCGGAGTATATACAAATTAAATCTCTTTTTTAATGACATTCAACCATTTGAAAAAATAACTACGAACAAGAATTTAATATAATGAGATAAATATGAATCATATAAAAAGAAATTATTGATTGTTATTCTGTCGTAAGTAGTGACTAGCGTTCATATGGACTGATACAAGTATTAAATAATTAAACTAAATTATGATCGATATATCGATTGCTAAAAAGCAGAGTTAAACACGAGAATAAGATTTCGTTCTTGGTGTACAGTGAAGTTAATATGGCAGTATTGAGTAATTAAACATAGAATTTCTAATCTTATCGATTCTGTATTCAGTTTAATACTTTTATTTGGAAACCCAAAAGCTCTTGCAAAATAATGTTTTAAATATACACAATAATTGAATCGTTTATGTAGTGAAACAGTTTTAGATATAAACGCATTAAATTGCTTTTTACAGACAACTTACGTATATTAAAATTACTTGAATTGAGGTATTTGCTCTTGAAAAACTCTTTTTTATATTTAATACTACTAACAAATTATATTAAAATAAAAAGATTTTCTATAGACGAACATTTATAGCACGATGTATGTATATGAAATCAATAAGATTCAAAATTATATATTTAATTACTCTATTAATGCATGGCAGATCATATTTACTAATACATTGCCCGAAGTCTTAAAAAATATTCAAATAGATGCATTAGTGAAAACAAACATATTGTTACAGATCTGATATAGACATTGTTTTTAGAACAAAGGTTAGAAAATCAACTTCAAATATACTGTTTTGAACAGCCTATAATTTTCCTTCTCATAATTTAATATTTTCGACATATCGAAACCGCGAGCCTGAGCAGAAGATAGTTTTTCATCCTTTGAGTGTTCACACAGAAGAGTTACCGACGCTTACAACGTCTCTGTCCACCACGACCACTTCTATACAGAACCCTCCGCTGGGACATTACTTGACGTCGTACAAATCGGATCTGGGAACGCAAATCCGTGAATTCGCGGGTCAATCGCTCCAGTAGTAGACGTTGACCTTTGAGGATCTCAATGGCACTAGTAGTGGAGAAATGACATTGACTCGCTGGTGGTGAGGTTTCCGTGGAAACTGCGTTTTCTTGTTTGATAGAGACAGTCTCAACAGCAGGGTCAGATGCTAATGATTGGCCTTTTGACAGATTTAATTGTGGTTGATTCGATGGTGCAGGGGTGACAGCAGTTGATGCAGGCACCAACTTTACAATTATGTTACTACCGCGACCTGCTGGCTGACCCTGTATAGGAATGCAGAGATCAAGAAAGATGGCTTTAAAACGAGAATAACTAAATATGAAACAGGCGGTTAAATTTAATCCGAGACTATTGGCTGCCGCCGTTTTACCACCAAATCATTCGGCCGCCAGCAGTTGTGTAATACACGTATATTTGAAAGTTTGATATTTTACATTTTTACTGATATACACACTTGCATGAAATTTACGTTTTATAATTTTACTTATATTATACCTACCACACAAAATTATAGCAATGGAAAAGTACATTAATAGGCTCCTATTTTAAAGATTCGGTTTCTTATGTCCTCAGTTTTCAATTACAATATCTTGGCAGTTTATAATGATCTATTCTAACAACGGCGGAAAATATTAAATAAATAAATACACCACGTCAAATAACTGCTCGGATGAATTTACGTATTTGTATCCAACTTATTCCTATTCGCACAGTATTAAACAGATACTTGGAGCATTCTACATAATCTATTCTATCTTTTATGTAATAATACAACTTTCAGACATTAATTGCAGCCTGAATATTTCGTGCTCCTAATCTGTTTGCTTAATATTAACGTCTATATTTTATGTTAATAGTATGTCTCAGAATAATTTCAGAAAATCTAAAATTAATCTAACTTTCAAACATATACGTATTAATGCTGGCGGTCAAACGGCGAAGGCGAAATATCCTGTTCCGGTCAAATCAACATATATTTCAGTTTTACATGTATATCAATATTAGATAACCCCCTAACAAAGTACCTAACTTTTTCATTGACCGACTTTTCTGAAAGTATATACAGTAAGGAGATTTTTTGTTGACTTTTAAATGTCTACTTAAAAATACTTGCATATATACAAATTGATATTGAGTTTACAATAATTCAGCATATTTATAAAAAAATAAGTATCAAGAATAAAAATTCATATTAACATTACATAATTTGTAAAACAGATATATAATAAAAATTTGTATTACATACGGGTACCTAGGAAGCTTTTAATTTTATATATATTACATGCAGATTTAATTATATAAATGCGTTTTTAGATAAGAATGCGCTGACAAAGGGTAGAACAAATACATTTCAATCATAAGATGCCAACGCAGTATCTTTGTAGAATATTTTGGTCAGAATTTTTTAGCTAAAAATAACACTATATTTCTTTAAAAATTTGGCCTTTTTCGCTACAATACAATAATTTTTTGATATTTTGATGTAATCACAAATAATTTTACGTCTAAATAATGTCTTTTGCTCCCAGAAAGAGCACATTTTAAAATAAGATATCATGTAATGACAATAATAGATTATCACTTCGGATAATATAGTTAAAATATCCGAATCAATAGATATGCACTAACTTGGGTGATAGCGCTTGTTTGACTGGAAGGCATGGGAAGGATGGAGCTAACTCCACGACTCTGCGAGGGACAGGGGAGCAGAGTAGGTAGACTAGTCATCGGTGGCACCTGCGTCATCGGTGTAGTTGGCTTGGAAGCCAATTGGGAAGAGGGGATCAGAACAAATCGACCCGGAGAGACCTGGCCAAGGCAGTAACTCGTCGTTTGAGAGCTTAACTTTTGTGCTGCTGCCCCGTTACTAACGTCGCCGCCGCCAAGGATAGTTCCAAGCGGGATACCTATAGACGGTTGTCCAGATGACAAGGGATTACCGGCAATAAACTGTCCATTGGCCTGAAGACTGGCAAGAGTGTTAAGCAGTTGTTGGCTCGTAGTCTGAAGAGTTGTGCTCATGAGAGGCAATGATGCCTGACGTTGGGACTGTTGTTGTCTCTCGGATATGACCACCGCGGGTGTAAGTTGTGTCAATTGAGACACATTAGAAGCAGTGGGATTCAAAGATGCGACGCAATTGATGACAGGAGTGGGGATTATTGAAATAAAAGGCTTTATGTCAGAACTAGTCGAAACTCTTGAACTTGAAACTGGTTCCACTATCTGAATGGAAGTCGAATATTTGGACAAAAATTAACAGTTTAGAAAAGTTCAAATTCAAAAATAGCTAGTTCTAATATTTTTAATCCTAATGAATTAACCAACGGTTTGTTTTACATATGTACACTATTCGCCATAAATTTTGCAACACTACATATTATAGAAAACCTTTAAATATAAGGTTAAGTTCATCGATTTAAAATTTATTTTAAACAGTAAAATATCGATAATATATTTGGAATCGATCGAATCGAAATCTACATTTTTTTTCAGATCATGTGTAAAATTAATTTAAATTTGTTTGAACATCTACATTCCGTAAAAATTATTACGTGCAATTATTTCACAAATTATATGTGAGCAATTGATTTATTGATTTGGTAATAAAAGCTAAAATTTTTATTGTTAATAAATTAATACTAATAGTGACGCGTGCAGCATGAAAAATAAATTAAGTACATAAAATCATTTTTAATACATTACTGCATTAAAGTTCCGTTATAAGTTTTACGAATTTTACACTTTTGGAACCAACAATAAAATGTCTCCTACCTTTTGGTATAAAAAACAATATATTTATTGATATTTTACAACTTAAAAATATATTTCAAAACAGTGTATTTAATGGTGCTCTATAATAATAAATAATAATATCGCTTTACTTCCTATATATACAATTAATGGATAATAGTACATAAATAAGAAAATTACAGGTATATTAGAAAAAGACTAATATAAAAACTAACTAAAACGAAAACTAAATAAATGTAATTTTAGGTGCATGTACATAAAATAAAATTACTTGTAAGGTAATATCTAATATTTGGCAGCCTAATACTGCTTAGCTACCAAATATGTTTATAGAAAAATATATAATGTATAAAGGTTTAATAAAACAGATTTAAGTATGTATATGTAACACTACTAATTTTCTATATAGTGTTGTAAAATATATGGCGAACAGGCTATATAATAACTAAAAATTCAATTATTTATTGAAAATCATCATATACATATTGTTAACGCATATTTTACAAAAATATAAACTCCTGTTGGAAAGGTTGCCAATGTCTTAACTCCAAATGCAGTTGCATTATTTAAAAAGTATAATGAAAGAATTTGTGCTTATGAATAAAAATACTGAAGCAAGTAAGAATCAAACTAATTTGTTTTACTTTATAAACCATACTAATGCATATAATATAATGTATCAAATTAATAAATTAATTACTAAATTCATTATCAAATATGTTTTTAATAAAGTTAAGAAGGTAAAATATCTGTAAATTATTTTGTTCTACTGTTCAACTAAATAAGTAGTGAATATTGTTTATCGTAAATATGGTAAAATAAAAATATTTATATATTCATTTCATATCATTGATATAAAGTTACGTAAGTTTGACAAAATACTATTCTGAATAGTATCCAATAATTTATTGTTATCAAAAGCATTATAAAGTTATATTATTAAATATTACACACTGGTATTTTAAGTTTTCCCGATCAAATAGAAGACGGGGGATAGAGCAAATGCGTCGACATCAAATCAAATAGAAATGGCTGATTTGAATTTTAAAATTGCGTATTACGTCAGACCAAATGTTGACAAGACCATATCAAATGCGTTCAAGCAAAATTAAATGTTTACACAATAATTATAAAGAGCGTTTAGAGATTACAATGTTAAAGTGAGAGTTGATATTTATGTATTGTAATATCTTAAATGAATGCCTTTTTATATGTATGTACAGTATAATCCCGCTATAACGTACCTTCAAGGGACCATTAAAAAAAGTACTTTATATCCAAAGTACATTATATCCAGGGTATTCCTTATGGAAATTATCAGTAAGGGGACAAGAAAGTAGTACGTTATATCCGAAAGTATGTTATAGAAAAGTACGTTATAACGGGATTATACTGCATATAAATACATATAAAATTATAACAATTATCCTTATTGCAAACTATTACAAACATATTATGCGTAAAATAAATAATGTATCTACAGTAAAAAATTAAATACGTTTAATGCATTAGAGCGTGATATTTCTATATTTTCAGGCTAGTATTTGAATAAATACACCGATAACTTCTACTATATAAAATATATAATTAATAATATTATATTATACATACATATGTATATAATAATTATAAAATAATATATTAGTAGGTATCATAAAATGGTTAACTTTGCTTGAGCATAAATTATTTTGCATAGGTATACATATATTAAATATTATATTGCAAAGTTACCTTCATGTTTCAGAGGTGTATGGTATAGGTATGTTATAACTATATAACATAATACTGAAATATGTTATAATGCAGCAATAATAAGAATAATAATGTTGCAAGTATAATGATAATTTTATAATGCAGCGCTACAAGAAATAAACACTCGTTTGGTCGTCTCGAGTTAAACTATTTTATATGACTGTATGCTGTATATTGATTATATAGCTAACTAATAGTGTGGTCATAATTATTGTATAGTTATAACAATAATTACATAATTGTAAACAGAAATTTGAATTTGAAAAATCAATTTCAATTTGAAAAAATATGGGGAAGATTTGTATTTTCTAAGTATAACTTGCCGTTATTTTTATACCAGATAGATAATACTGACGATACCTGCTATAGCAATCAACTATTTAAAACTATTCTTATTTATTTCGTATAGTTAATAGTTAATCTCTCTGTATATATATATATAATTATATAGAAGTTATCGGTATATTTATGCTCATAGGTATAGTCGGAAAATATGAAAATATTACGCTCTATTGTACATATTAAACTTAGTTAATTTTTTGCTCTATTACTTATTTTACGCATATGGTAGGTGTATGGACAATGGTTTACTATTATATATATATTTTTATAAATACATATACAAAAGGCATTAATTTAAGATGTTACAATACATAAATATTAACTCTCAGTTAACATTAAAATCTCTAAACGCTATATATACTAATTGCGCAAATATTTAATTTTGCTTGGACGCATTTCTTAATATGACCTTGTCAACATTTCGCCTGACGAAATAGGCGATTTTAAAATTCAAATCTCAGCGGTCTTTATTTAATCTGATGTCGACGCATTTGTTCTGTCGCCCTATTTGATCGGGAAAACTATATATTACTCAATATTAAATTACTTACCTATATTATTACTCAATATTAAATTTCACAGAAATAGGCACTGGTGTCGGTGCATTTGAGTGGTATCGGCATTATAAATATGTATAATATAAATATGTATATAAATAAATATAATTAGTGATACCCTATATTTAGCAGGTAACACAAAAGTACAGTCATTTTTTCAAATACCACTAAAACACCAGTGCATAAAAATGTTCATTGCTGCCTTGAACTTATTATAGACATATTATTATTGGTAGTTTTTGAAAATATGTAAGTGTTCTTATGTCTACACTACCTATACTATTAATATTATGTACACTACTTATAAAAAATATATTACACAAACTTACATCGAAATTGTCACTATGATCTTCAATCTTTTCTCTCTTGCAAGTAATTATAGAATCGCCTTTCTTGTCTCCAGCACTAAATTCTGGGTCTTCGGCAGTATCAGATGATGATGCCGAAGAGCCAATACGCCGTTTAAGAAGACTTTTAGTAGCTTGCGATACCGTTTGCCTTGTCGGATATGTTTTCCTTATCTGAATTAAGAATTTTGTTTGAATAACAATGAAATAATGAATATAATTTATTCACTAACATTTAGCTAAAATATACAAAGCATGGGATAAATATGAACTACAAGCAATAGTTTAATTGAAAACTATAAACTACCAATAATTATCTGAAAAACTTTTTAGAAGGTAACATTTATAAGTTTTATAATTATGTAATATACAAAAAATGTAAAGTATGTCAGTTTCAACCAAAGACATTAGTCTAACTTGAAACAGCAACTATTAGTCAGTGTTAGTGTATATAGTCTTTGATCAAACATTTTTAGTAATATTTAAAATTGAATAAAATATGTTTAACCTAATATATTAAATTGTAAATGCATCCATGATCTTAATTTCAGATATTAATAAAAATAAATTAAATATGTCAGTATCACAAATTGAAATTTATATGATGTAAAATTACTTACAGTTTCTTTTGGTCGTTTCCTCCTGTCAATTTCCATCTCCTAATTCGAAATAATAAACAATATTTTTCGTTATAAAATATACAGTTCAACTTAACAATTAATATAGGCAACAAGCACACAGTCACAGGCAATTGCTCAAACTTGACGCCACAAAATACCTAAATGAAAACTATACCTATAGTATACTAACAACTTGAAAACACGCGAGATAGAAATTATGTTGTCAACTGAAACGAAGAAACGAAATGTTGAAAACACGTTCAATAAATCAATACCTCGCTATGACTCTAACGAATCAAACACGCTGAATTGGATGATACTATTTTTAGTATTTTCCAACAGCAAAACAACACAGCTGATATATTGATCTAGAATTTCTTCCTTCGTTGTTAGTGGCTTATATAAATCCACCTTAGTTGTATAGCAGCAAAGCGTTGCAACTTCTACATACAAAATTAACATAGCCTTCTTTTCTATACCTAGCGGTAAGTGTAAATATTACGGCAGATTGTGTATTATTGTCTAGATGTATATTTTAAAGCTAAATATATATACGTTAAAGCTGGTAGTAGCTATATAGATATTCGGAACAGATTTATATATTTCTAGTATCAATAAAGTATTAATATACTGTTAATTATAATGCATATTAATGTAATTATATACTTCATGAATATAAAGTAGGTACCTAATGATACAATTACCTTTTTAAAAATATTAACGTATACTGATTA